>JAQGBZ010000206.1:0-111826 GCA_034687125.1 Neelides folsomi | reverse complement strand
ATAACAATATTGAATTTTTTTAATTATTTATGAAAAATTATTGATTTATCGGTTTTTTATCGATTAATCGGTAAATGGGATTTTCATTTATCGTTTACCGGTAAATAAATTTTTTATCGAAACTGACATCCCTAATGAGAAGGATTTTTAAAGTTGTCACAGATCACGATCAACAACAAGTTGGCGGAGATAATGATATTGTAGAGGTAGATGAAAGTCATCTTTTTAAAATCAAGTATAATAGAGGACGACCGTTACAATTTCCACGAGCTTATTGGGTGTTTGGAGGAATTTCTCGCCTTCAACCGAAAAAACGATTTGTCACGCTAATAAGGAATAAACGGAGAGCTACCCTTTGGCCATTGATGCAAAAGTATATCGCTCAAAATTCATTTGTAATGAGCGATTTTCATCGTTAAAATTAATAGTATTAAAATTTAATAAAAATGCCTAATTTATATGATATTGCTTAAATAATAGTATTTTACAAGGATTACATCACACCCTTTACAACATTGATCAACGTACTGGATTGGAATATGTGAAGATTCATACCAATAATATAGAGAGAATGTGGTTAGATTTGAAGCAATTTATAAGAAATGCAAGACAACCTAGATTGCTAAAAGGTAAATAAAATAATATTATTATGTAATTATTTATAAAATTTTTTAAAATTATTAAGGTTTAGAGAATCGTTAAAATTGTTAAATCATTATAGGTTATATCGGTCTCTATCTTTATAAAAAGAACATTCTTGAATCGCTTCCATTTCATCATGGTCAACGCTTTCAAAGAGTACTAGAAGATGTTCGTAGAGTTTATCCGGGAATCGGCTCAAATGAAATACGATCAAATAACTGTGAGTGCAATGAATGTGATGATTAAATTAGTTCTTTGTTTTTACTATACTTAAATACATACAATTATAGAGAAACGCATTCTTAATTTTATTTGATTAATTATCAATTTTAGAATAAGATATCTAAAATAACTTTATAAAAGCAATTCAATTATAGCAAATATGACCATCTAAATTTTAAAATTGATTAATATTTACTAAATGTGGGCACAATAATTGCTTTTTTTTAAATTAGACATCATTTTAATTTTTTGTTAACATTAAAATTTGTAATAATTGCATAAATATAACTAAATGTATTTAATAAGAATCTATGATATGTTTGAATCCATAATTTCTAATGTATAAATCGTATTTAAAATAATTTTAATTTAATATAATTATCTTATAATTGGTATTTTAAATTAATTTACAATACACCCAACCTTATGAATTTACGTAGGATTGTTTCGTTTATGATATTAAAGTTTTACTCATCACATTAAATAAAGGATATTATGACATTATTGCATAAAATTATTTTATTCATGTGCCTACTATATGATCACATGTGTCCCAAAGTTCATGTGCCAATTTATGTGCCTTTGAAATGGTCCTGTGCCCAATTTGTGCCCATTTTAGGGCACAATGGGTCCAAGAGCCCATGTGCCTTATTTTGGGTACATGTGCCCACTTTAATGTGCCCATTTTAGGGTCCAATGTGCCCTATTTGGGTTCAATGTGCCCACTTTGGTTCCAAAGTGCCCAATTTGGGCACATGTGCCCACTTTATGGCCCACAACGTACACCCCGACCGACTGGTCTCAATGTGCGATGTCTGTTAATTCAAATGATGACTTTCAAGAAAGGAGTATAGAAAAATATATTTAGCTCTTAAAATAATTAATGCATAATTTAACATATATTTTCTTTTAAAAGTTCTTTCTAGTACACCCCCAGTGTTGCATTGATCACAAAACCTAAAGACCCTGACAAAAGTACATCGTTCATTGAAATTGAAAATAATGAATTGGACGACTATTACCATGACGAAATTCGAAATAAAATATCTATAAGCTTCTGGATAACAGTAATGGTATTTTAAATCTAATAGTTTAACAAATAAAATTTAACCTTAATAACAGATTTATTTAATTAAGCTGAAAGAACTTTATTCCTTGTATACATATCCTTTTAAATTCTATTGAATATATTTAATTTTAGTTGAATTAAGCGGCATTGATTTCCCAATTGACCAAAACGATGTTAACAAAGACAAATTCAATTTTTAAACTTATTTCTATTGGTAAATAATTAACAATAAATAAATATATTCATATATGTAATATTCCTTTATAATTTATTTAATTAGAATATCTCAATGTGAACGGAATTCCCCGAGAATTCTATTTTGAAATGCCAAAAGCTGATTTTGAAATGTTAGTCACCCGAAATAAAAGTGGAACTCCATCCAATGGTAAGCGAAAGCGAAAGAAAAGGAACAAAAAATAAAAAGACAATTGATCCAAAATTCCGAGAAATATTTTCAAAGAATTTCAACAAATTGACAAACATCAATGTGTTTTATCGTTCGCTAAAAAAGTATTTGACCAAGAGTTCAATTTTTTTCTGCCTACGCTGATAGAGAAAAATGTAAAGCCGAAATTAGCTTTCTAGTTGCTAAAAATCAAACTGAAGAAAGTGCCAAAATTGATGTCAAGTAATTAAAATATTTAATGTTTTGAAAATTTAAAAAATACATAAAATATTTAGCGTTATGTAATTAATTAAAATGTCCTATATAAGAAATATCAAAAGACTATGTAAAAAAGATTATATATATAAAGCATTTTATAATTGTGTATTTTTAATTTTAATATTAATTTTGTTTTAGAATAAGAAACCCAATCAAACATCTTGCTGGAGAAACACAGTTTAGACCTTTACAAGGGAAAGAACGTGAAGACGCAAAAGATGTATTGAAACACACTCTACCTTCCGCTTTACGTCGGACATTGTTTGAAAACGCGAAAGACGATCTTGAAGAGCTAAAGTCTGGAAATTTGAATACTGTCAAAAATTTAAAATCTTTCCAATCAGCAAGATATGAGGTGATGATTTAGATAATGAGATTTAGATAATGAGAAATGCTGTGTTCATTATTGATATTATATTTATTCTTGTTATATGCTATATGCTAGATATATTTTATAACTTATAAGTTATGCTTATATACTAAATGCTACATATAATTTATGCTTGAATGAATTGTGTGTATATTTTTATCATATTCGGTGCTTTAAATATATTAATAAAAATATGAATGTTATTTATAGAAATTGAAAGAAAATTTAAGTCCTGATAAAAAGACCAATTTATTGAAGACAAGTTCAAATTGCTGGAGAGTTTTGTGACGATAAGCTTCCTGGTTATGTGCAAAGAATATCATTTATTCCTTTCAGCATTGATTTGTATACAGCAAGACAATTCAAACTTTTGCGAAGAATTTCGCAGTTTTTAAAACCAATAGTTTTATTTTTAGATTCAACTAAAGGGATACTGTCACCGCTTCAAATTCCTTCTCAAAAGTGCACTGAACCTTACTATTTTGTAATAGTAGTTAAAAATCTGAAAGAAGGATGTTCACCGTTTCCCATTTATGAATTCCTTACCACAGATATGACTTTTGAGTCTATTGCTCAACACTTGCATCACTTTTTTGAAAGGTAATTTTATTAGTTCAATATTATATTAATATATTAAACTATTCTAAATTTGTTAAATTTATAAAATAAAATAATTCAATTTATAATAAATTTAAAACTATTTACAATTATAATAATTTATATTAATTAATTTTAGGTTCAAACGGTATTTCAACGATTCAAGACTATTTTATGGAATCGATTGAATGGAAATTGATTTCTCAAAGGTATAAACATTATAATATTTTAAAAAACATTTTTTGAAAATTGATATTAAATAACGTTTAAAAATATTTATTTTGATTTATTATTATTTTAGGCGCTTCTATCAGCTGTGATATACACTTTTCAAGGCGTCTCAACCATCGAATATTTTCGAAAATTGTGGTCTTTGCAATCTGAACCTTCAGAAACGATTCAAATATTTGGAGTTTACATCTGTCAAATACACATATTGCGTTTTTTTAAAAAAGCGTTGCAGAAATTTTATTACAGAAACAGAGAGGAATGACAATCATTTTTTTTCAAAATTGGTTAAATGAATTTTTGAATGGAAAAGATTTGTGGAGCATTTAAAGAAGAATGAACGAATTGTACACGCTGACAGGTTATGTGTAGGCAAACAATCAAGTTCAGTCAGTTCTCGAAGATTTTAATCATCCTACAAAAAGAGAAGGTTTATTGAAATACAATATTGAATACATAAGACTTAAAAAATTAAATCTATTACTTTAATTTAAGCATTATCATTTTAATATAGTAAATTAATATTAGGTATTTATTATATAGTTTATTCATTCAATTGCTATGTGAATAATAATGAAAATAATTGTTTAATTTGAATATTTTAGGCACTTCACCATGGAATGGTTTTAAACCGAACGAAGCGACTCTTGATGAACCTTTTTAAGCGTTCGCCATATGGACACTACAGTTTTAAAATTCTCGAAGGAATCAAGTCTGAAAACAGGGAAAGTCAGGATCTCTCCAAGATATTCAAAGGATTGTTTGTTTGTAACAAATATTTTAATGAAGAATTTGTTAGAGAGTTGGGGCAATTCGAAACAATAAAGAAAAATAATTTAAATGATGCGACATATAAATTATTTTAAAGAAAAATCACGACTTTGGGGCTTGTGAAACAATAATATTAGTATAAACTAAATTCTGCCCGAAATAATCGGGCAAATAGTATATGGGGTGAAGAAAGTGTATAAATAGTACATCGAGTTATCGGGTAAATAGCATATCGGATATCGGACAATTAGAATCTGTCTCAAACTTAGAATATTTCTATTCGAAAATTAGTAATAGCAGGGAGGGGCAACGGCGGGTAAAATTCCATAGGGTAAAACTAGGATAAATTATTTCTTATGGATTTTTTCAATAAATTAATTATACATAGCAATCAAAATAATAATATGTTTAGAAGTAAATTGTTAGGCCAATACTTAGACTCTGATTATTTTCGCAACTTAAATAGTTTGCCATCAAATAATATGAGACTTTTTATAACTAAAAATAATATACCAAAATTCTCATGATCTATAGTACGTACAAAAGTTGAAAAGTTAAAAGAGAATTTTGTTCGCAATAATTTTTAAACATTTATTTTTATATTAGATGTATAATTAAGATAATTTACTTATATTGTTAGTTGATAATAATTGATTAAAGTTTAGAATAAAAAAACAAACCAAAACTTCTTATTCAATAGAAACGAAATCTTAACAATAAATTTAGAATTAAATATTTTTAAACTTGTATATAATTTTTAGTAATAAAAATTTTATAATTTATTTGAACTTAATTGTTTAACCTTTCAATCTTTCACCTGCAAAAGTTAAGAAACAAAGTGAGGTCTATTGAACTACCTTTAATTAAAATAAATGTAATTATGCGAATCAAATTTTGTTATTAAATATACAATATATGATATTTATCATGTTTAATCCTAAAGTATTGAACAGAGTGGGTTATATTTCAAATTCATATTCAAATTTATTTGTTCATCCATATAAATGGAATGTTGAAAGTCATCAATGGTATATGCTTACTGGAGTTAAAAGAGTCGTTTATAATTTTCTTGTTCGATTTATAATTTTTAATCAAGTGTTTTACATTATATTCTCATTTAACGCTGTTTTGAAAAAGAGTTATCCAATTGATAAAGCAATTTTTACATTATTAATTACATTCGTTTACCTCTTAACATCAAGTATAAATATATTCTTTGCAACTCAAATGGAAAACTTTGCAGACAATTTGAATTTTGCAATATCAATGACTAAACATTATGGTAAAATATAAATCACACAGTAATTAGAGTCGTTAAGTTAAAATTCAAATAAATATAAGTTTAATTTAAAACTGCAATAATGATTAAATTATTTGTGAGTATTTTTCAATTACAATTCGAAAAACAATATTCTTTTCATTTTAATTTATTTTATGTTAATTCTCTTAAATATATTTAGGGCAAAAATTCAAAATTTCGAATAAAATGGAGCTAATTGATTACACATGGCATTTTCATATAAACCTCTTTCGTATTCCAGCTGTGTTTGCCTGTGCTTTTTGTATGTGTCTTGGTACATCATACATCCCAAATAATTTGGAGTTTATAATTTCGAGAGAGGATAGTAGAGAAATTATATATTTTTTATTTTCGATTTGCAATTCTCTTATTTTATTTCATTCGGCACTTATGCTCATGTTTTCTTTATCACTTTATTATTTAGTTGAAGTTTATCCTGGGAAAATTTTGAAATATGTTGCGTAAGTTCTATAAAGAAATTTTTTTTCAAAATCATTATAAATTTTAATTTCCAAAGTTTTTTTAATTATAATTATGGAAAATTTCTTAAAATTAAAATATTTAGCTATATTTATAGAATGAAAGCCAACTCACTTGAAGATAATTTAAATTTGACGGAAGAGCGCCGAATGCAAATTTATCATGAGTACAAAAACCTCTATGTTGAATATCAAGGTTTCTTTGAATCTCGATACAAAGAAATGACCGACATCATTGTTTCTGTTTTTAATTACATGTTTTATGCCATTTTTGTAACAAGTGGTTATGTGTTAATTGCTTGTAATCAATCATTGCCGATTCCTGTAATTTTAATTTTACTGGTGATCTTTATTAATGTGCCGACTGATGTTTTTGTAATTTGTTATTTTGCAAAAGTCATATTTACAAATGCTGCAGATCTCAGAAGAATTTTGATAAATTATTCAAAAATTCATGATAAAGAAAATTCAAAAATTGAGGAACTTGAATGGAAATCAGTAAGACGCTTGAGAATTACAAAAGGGCAGTATGAGGAGTATAAACTAAATTCTGTTTTATTAATGTATGCGATAAAATTTGAAAATCTCGCATCGGCACTTATAACTTTTAGATAATTTTATTAAAATAAATGTATTCGAAACTGTAAAATGTGTTAACAATATACTATAGTGTTGGCCTAGGTATGTAAAAGAGTAATATTTAACATATGATTTTAAATATAAATTAAATACTCAAATTCAACCCTATTCAACCCTACGTGAAAATATGGTTATTTTTATGTTAATGCATTCTTTTATACGTGTAAAAGGAATTCTTTTAAAGGATGCTAATGCCGTCACACATACGCGTATAAAATGAAGATTGCTTCACACGAACACTTCTACACGAACACACTTTTACCTACCATAAACGGATCAATGCATCGGAGCAAATCGGCGTTTATCCCAGGCATTCCAAATCGAGTATATAATAGAAAACTCCTAGGCATTTCATGACCTATTTCATTCATTCGACATGTTCATCGCTGAATAAATCTTCACTCCAAACGTTTGGGTAATATAGTAAAGAATACACAATGTCCACATGAATATAATTTGAGAATTTGACTAATATTACATTGGAATATGGGTAATAGTAATAGTAATATAAATATATTTGACATAAAATTTATATCAATTTATTTAATATTTTGAATGAAAAGAATAAAAATTTTGATCAAGGTTATCCATTCATACTTACTGTATATTATTTTTACTGACCCAAATGTGATTTTTCACTGATTATTCAAGGACATTTAATATGCCTTAAATTAAATTCTCAAAAATTTTATGAATGTATTTCATGAAGGTTAAATGCTTATTTTCCAATTATCGACTTAACATTACATACATTATTCGATATGTGAAGTTTTTATATTTCTGCTATTAGGTAATTCGCAATTGTGAAATTTTGTGAACAAAATAATTGAATAATTTACAAATCGAATTTATTAATTTATCAATCTGTGAGAATCTGGAGACATAAATGCGGAAATGTTTTTTCACAATCAACTCCACAGTGAAATATACAATAGAAAAATAAATACATTTTAATTGAATTTGCTCAAAAGAATTTAAAATGTTGCAATATCGAAAAATTTATAATAAATCATAATCATAATAAATATTATAAATTATTCTAATAACTCATTTTCACGATTTCCTATAAAAGTTAATTTTTTCAAAAATTAAACATTAACTTCCTCATCTTGATCTTGATTACATTTCTGCAACTTCAAATATTTAACCATGAATACTAAATTGTGTCTTGTCCTTTTTGTCTCATCTTTGATTGAAATGGGATTTTCACAATCCACATGTGAATTAAAAAAATTAATTAAATTTAATTTTTAAATCAAATGTTTTAAATTTCGAGTATTTAAGTAAAAATGAACCCAAATTTATCATATATTTACTTAAATGTTTATTTATGTTTTAGCTGGACAAAAATTTGTTGTTCCAGAAAAAACCTCTAAGGTTGCAATATTTGTATTGTTTAATTAATAATTTAATTTAATTAATAATAAAATTTAAGGAAATGTATAATTGGTTTTCATATATATATATATATTTGTAGTACGATTGGTTTGAAGCTGATTCCAAGTGCAAATCTCTCGGAATGGCTATGGTCAGCATTGAAAACGTTGAAAAATGGCAAGAAGTCCGGAAATTCTTGGTTTCCATCCCATATGAAAGAGATGTTGTCTATTGGACGTCCGGACGGAAATCGTGCAATGTTAACTATGGCACTTATGAGGAAGGAACTTGGACTTGGGCTTCTAACGCCCCATTAGTCTTTAGCAAAATTCAAGAGTTCAGTCTCAGGAAAGATCCCATGGCCAACTTTGTCGTCGTTTTGCAATCCTACTATTCGGGGATCACCGCCTATAACTTCAATGGAAATTTGAAACAAAATAATGTCATTTGTGAAGTTGTTCAACAGGCAAAACCAACAACCGGTTAATTTTTAAAAATTATTGTGTTGACAATAATAGAAATAAAAAAGAGTAAAATTAATTAAAACTTTGATTTATTTGCATTATTCATTACTTAAAATTGGATTTATATATCAGTTTTATTAACTGCATTGCAATTTTGCCACCTCCCAGTTCTAGCCGCATCCTGTTTTGTAAATTTTAATCTAAAATAAATTTTAGGTTTCAAACATCAGACATTCACTTTTCCGATTTGACTAAATTTCTATTAATGCAAATGATCCTAAAAAGTTAAAACGCTTGATAAAAGTAATTCATTCTTAGAATTTAATAAAATTAACTATTTTTGATATGAATTATGAAATAGGTATGCAAAAACTTTTTTCTGGTGTCCTTTAGAATATTTATTTTCTGTAATTGTAATTTTTACTGTAATGTAAGGCTTTATTACATTTTACAATTTCTAATCCATGGTATTAATACACTCTCAAAATGCCTTTTAAAATACTTGTAGATAATTGAAAATAGAATGTACATCTACCTTTTAAAAAACTTTCAACTTTATCTATTTTAGTTTTAGGCTTAAGGATGATTTCTTACATTTTATAATTTATGTCTTTAAAATCTATTCCTACAGTTCCTTTTAAACAGAGTCATGTTCATGTAGAGTGCATTTAAGACCTTTGAATGAAAAATATAAAATACAATTTCAAACAATATTTTAAATTAATTAAATAGATCATTAAAATATTAAAATTCATATTTACTTTTTCCATTCTCAAATCGATATATAAACTTGTATCTTGTAAACTATTTAAAAATCAAATGTCAACATGTTATAATATATTGCGGAGAATTACATATTATAACCGAGGTGGAAACTTAGCGGCCCCCGGCCGGTTCATCTGGATAAAAGTGACCCTGGCTTCTAATAGTGAATATATATTCGATTTATTCCTCTAATCAATTAATGTCCAATAATCTATTGTATTTACGTGAACGTAGACAATTTTGTATTTATTATGTAATTACAATGAATTGAGCAGGAGATTTTCGTCTTCTACGTCCGAATCCCAACTGCTGATCTTGAGATTCTTCTGTTTAATTCCTCCTGATGAAATTGATTATGACTCAAGGAGGAATTATGTCGAATTATTTTGTTATAAACTTCAATTCCAACAAGATCTTCGTCTCCAAATGTATATATCATTTTTTGTCAGTCTAAGAATAGTATTCGATATTAAATAAACATTGAAATATAAAATTTATTAAAATCTTATTGCTGAAAAAGTATACCTACAGTAAAAGCTGAAATAAAACGCCCCGCGCTCTATTCGCAGAATTAAATTTTCCACCCGCGTTCTAATTTAACCCGCGTTCTATTTAAGTCCCGCGTTGTATTAAAATAAAATTATTTCATAAGTAATTTGAAGGGCATTTCTAATGAAAAAGTTATTGAATCTTAATTAAATACATTTATTTACTTATATAAATTAGTAAATTGGCTTTATTGGTCGATTCCTTGAATTTACAATACATATTTATCCTTAACCTGTTGTTTTATATAGTAAACAAGGCATTTCCCATATAAAACAATTTTAGACCCGCTTTGTATTTAAGCCTCGCGCTCTATTCGCAGAATTAAATTTTACCCCCGCGCTCTATTTCAACCCACGGTCTATTTAAGCCCCAGCGATCTATTTCAGCTTTTACTATATTCAAAAACCAATATATTTTCTTTGCATAATAACTTTTTTTAAATATAAAATTAAAAATAAATGATAGCCAGTTGTATGGGCCAAAATTTTAATTGTTAACCATCAATTTCCCTCTTCATTTTCATCACTAGAATCGAACAAAAAGCTTGTGTGCAAAGTACAATAATTTTGTCCCATTTTCCCTTACATTTAGGATTAGCGTCAAAGTAAATAATTAAAATTAAAAATCCCAAACATTTTAAGACATTATTTTTATGATGTAAGGAGGTAACGAATTAATTAACTTCAAAAGTAAAATACATTAATGTTTAAATATTAATGTCGATTATTATTATAATTATTATTATAATAATTAAATATCGACATAATTCAATATCTTAAGTGGGCAGAAATTTACGATTAAAGTTATATATTTTTAATTTCAATTTCCTTTGATGAAAATGGGATTCATTCATTCATATTTACATTTACATTGCACCACTGTAGTTCTATTGGCAATGGGGCAAATATCTACATACATACATATCTACATAAACATAAGTAAAGGAAGGGTAATAAAAATTTTAAACTATGAACAATCTCAAACAGATTCAGGAAACTATTTTTAGTAAACTTAAGACTTAAGTAATGTTTAAAATAAAGCACTTAAATTTCCATAATTTTGCCATTTTGCCATAAAGTAAAACTTAACCTTAAAATATAAATTAAGGTTATAAAAATACGGCTAGAAATGCTAATAGATTAAAAATGCTTGACATGTGTTGATTGATCATGATAAAATAATAAAGTTATTCGATAAGTTGTTTTATGAACCAAATAAGTTTTTTTAATACTTACTTAATATATATTTGTCTCAAAGTTAAGATTAGAAATTAGAAAATGTGTGTTAATAATGAAATCTATAATTATTTTGACGAGCGCAAACCGATCATTTTACTATAATAAATAAATTCATTCATTCATTAATTTAAAATTAAATTTTATATATAATGTTTCTTTCACATTTTCTACAGTGTCAAAATAAATTGCCTTGATCATTTTTTATTGTATCCCAAAAGATATCAGTAATATGAACATGGTTTTTCAATTTCGCCCAGGAATAAGGTGTTAAACCATCTTTATTCAAAGGGTTAAAAACGCGCCTTGTTTGATTAAATAATCTAAAATCTCCAGCCGTCCGTTTTTGGCAGCGAGATGGACTGCCCGCATTCCCTTTTCCTCCCCAGCTGCCTTATCAGCCCCATAGTTGAAAAAAGAACTGACAATATCCAAACTCCATCTCTTTGACGCCAAGTGGAGCGGCGTATGTTTTGATCCAATCAAGTATTCGTAAATTCTCATTCAACTGCATTGTGGAGCGGAGTCCATTCGCGCATATCTTTGACATTTACATTCGCTCCGTTGGTCCGCAAAGTTTTCACAATTTTGTGAAACACCCTCTTTCAACGGCCAAATGCAACGGGGTCATCCGATTGTTTTTATTTGAAATGAAATTGACATTGCACTGCGCGTCAATGAGACAATTGATGATTTCAAAATTTTCTTGTTGAATGGCAATAGACAATGAACATTTGCAGCCTTCTTCGTCGACTACATCAACGTCTATTGGAATTTCTTTGTCAGCTGTTAATTTTTTCACTTTTCTCACATTTCCAGACCCAACGGCTTTAATAAGCAAAAGATCATTTTTGCCAATTGAATTCATCTTAGATCGATGACTACTGGAACAATTGTCAATTGTATCCGATCCGATTTTGCTAGTAAACCCTTAAAATATAAATATATTACATATTTAGTTATTAAACATTTAATTTTGTTAATTAATTAATTCATTCCTGAGAAGAATATCAAAATCAACACTTTTTATAAAACTGTAGATTTAGACAAAACCATCATTTCAGATTAATTTTTTGTATAGATTTTACAAATCCACCTTATAAATAATAAATAAGTAAGACAAGTCTCTAAAATCAAGATTTTTATTATAAAAGTAGATTTAGGCTTACCCGTCATTTCAGATTAATTTTTTGTATAGATTTAACAAATCCACCTAATAAAGAATACTTTAGTGAGAAGTACATCAACATTAACACTTTTTATAAAAATGTAGAATTAGACGTACCCCATCATTTCAGTTTAATTTTTTATATAGATTTTACAAATCAACCTAATAAATAATACTTTAGTGATAATTGCATCTGTTTCGGCACAATGTTCGCTAAAGATTTCTGCTCAAAGTTTGGGTAAAAATGAGCGGGTCAAAAATCAACTCGTAAAGTGAAAATGAGACTTTATTAACGAGAAAAATACAGGACTGACTTGGACAGTAATTGCGGAGAGACTAAAACTTAAATAAAAGTTTAAGACAAAAGAAAACATCACTCACAATTCCCATAACACAACATGTAGTATTTAACATTTGAAATAATACAATAATCAACATTTAAAGAAAATCATCGTAACAGCATCTAAATTCACACTTTTTATAAAAAATATAGATTTAGACTGAACTATCATTTTGGGGTGAATTTTTGTATAGATTTTAAAAATAATGTTAATAAATAATATTTAAGGATAATAGCATCTAAATTCAAAGTTTTTTTGTATAATATGTTTTCAATATACCATACATTGCATAATATTTTATCAATATATGTATTATTGTACCATATATTTTCATTATAAACATATTTGTAAGTTATATTGTATACAATTTATTCAAAATATATCATATATTAAATAAATATAATATAATATATCAAACATTGAAAATATATCATACGATACCTCCTATCGGTCAAGTTACAGTTCTTTATTGAATGATCGCTTCACCGGTGAAAGGTATAGGAGCTTAACTAGGGGAAATTCCCCTAAACCTTACCTAACCTGATGACCTATCATTCGATTTATTAATTTTGATTTGTTTCATTAAATATTCACAATAGCAATTAAATTACATTTTACGAAATATAAATATTTTGTGAATATAAATATTATACTAAACTAATTAAAGGAAAATAAAATGAATTAAAAATCAGAATATAAATTTAAATCTCTTATTTCATTTTATTTTTTAATTGCAATTCGTATAAATTTTGATTTTCAGTCACTTTAATTTTTTAATTTTTTCATTACTTATTTGTCATATATATTAGTTATTTAATATTCACATTCATCTGTTGGGCTGATCTCATTTTGTTTAGGAATTGAAATTTTCAATTTCCTTTGTGACGCGAATTGTTATTTCAGTAAACGGTGGGCGATCGTGTGCTGCGTCTCCCCAACAATCCAACATCAAATCATATCTGAATCATTAGAATATTAATTATATAACAAATTAAAATAGTCATCCAAATACCAACATGATGATTATAAAAGATTATTCTACAAAATACATCACCCAAAAAGGCAACTAAATAATAAAATACATTTCATTTGTTGAATATTTCGGCTTGTGCATTCTCATTCCACTTTTGAGGGCGTTTACAAATTCGAGACTCCAATTAGAACCAGGATAAGGATCATTTCCTATTGAAAACATTTCCCACAATGTAATTCCATACGCCCAAACGTCGGACTTTTCGGAAAATGTTGAAGTTTCAAGAGCTTCAATTGACATCCATTTCCATGGAAGGGGACACTATGAAAAAGTATAAAATACATAATTATTATTTTAATATTTGCTTTATAGGTACGTAATAGTTAATATAACTACATATATTTATAAAAATTTATACTTGTGATTTTTTGGTATAAGTAATTCCCTCAAATATTTGTCTTGAAAGGCCAAAATCACAAATTTTGACTTCATAATTGGATGTGAGCAAAACATTCCGAGTTGCTAAATCACAGTGGACGACCTTAAAATATTTAAACGAAATTTAAATATATTAATGTAATAAAATGAATTTTAATTGAAATGATTTAAATAACCTTATTAAGAGCTAAAAAACTCATCCCATCCGCAATTTCAAATGACCATTTTAGTAAAGTTTTTGTTTTTGAGCTGTCCTTCATTTTATTTCTAAAAAAGCATTTATTTTTTTTAATTTCAATTAAATTTTATGGCTAATATATAATTCTTCATACTATTTTAAGATTTAAATCATCATTTAAATTTTTGATAATATTTTATTAAAGATTGAATTAAAAAATATTATTATCAATTATGGAATCGTACTCGAAAATATTTTGGTAAATCGAATCTTGTTTTGTAATATTTTTGTAGTCGTTTTCTTTAGAAGTTAAGTTTTCATTTCGCAAGATATCCTTTAAACATCCATTTTCACAGAATTCAACGGCCACGTAAATTTCATCTAGGTTTAAAAATAATTTTAATATAATAATTAATATTTAATTAAATTTTCTATTAAAATAAAAATTACCAACACTAAATATCAATATATACTTAAATAAATTATACAATAATTATATCATTTAATAATAATTTAATTCTATGATAAAACTTTGCCGAATATTTTCAGTGCAAGCGGCAACTAAGGAAACAACGTGTTTGTGTTTCCCCACTGAAGCCATCAATTTCAATTCATCCAAAAGACATTTGACTTGAACCAATTCAACGCCAGATTTAACAATTTTTATTGCAACTTCGAGATTTCGATCGTTTAAGTCAACACTGCCCTTCATTACAATGCCAAAACAACCCGAACCAAGCATTTGATCACCTGAAATTAGTTAGGAATTTAATTTAAATTTTGGATATTGCATTATTAATATGGGAATTAAAAGCTATAAAATTTGTAAATTTGAAATCAACCAATTTGAAGTTTGCTCTTTGGGACTTCATATGTGGAATTATATTTAATATTTTCCGAGTTGACATATTGATGTTCTTTAACAGATTTTAGGCCTTCTTCAAATGCTTTGATTTCTTCTTCAGTTAAATATCGATTTAAAGCTTTTTGATTTTGCTTGTATTTGTAAATTAAAAATAAAATTAACAACAACATTAAAACTGTTAAGGAAGTGATTGCTCCGACGATAATTTTTATTTTTTCTTCATTTAAATCTAAAATGGAAATTGATATTTCATATTTTAAGCCAGTACATAAATGTAAACAAATTGCAATATGCAGGAAGTGGCCAAAATATTCACGATATGCATAAAAATATACACGTGAAATTGGCATTAAACACTATAAAACACGTACATCAATCATTAATATTTCAAAATTAAACAATTTAATATTTAAACAATATACAGAAAGAGAAATGACAATATTATTTTACTTTGTTAAGTATATTTGACATTTGGAAATCAATTTGTGGTTAGTTATTCTTATATTTAAAGAGTTTAAACTAATCTTCGTCTACAATATATAGCAGATAATTGGAAATCAAAATATATTGATTATTATGAATAATTTACATTTTATTTATATTGTAATTATACGTTTTAGTTTTTCACTTATCGTATAAGTGACTATTCATTCGCTAATTCTAGACTTCATGACCGGGATAAGATTGTACAGAGTGGTCCATAATTCAGAACCGATTTTCAATACATTGCTATATAAAATCGGCCTTGAATTATGGACCATCCTGTATATCTAATGCTAACATTAACCATAAGTATTCCAAAAGTTTTCCTAGTCATATAGCAAATATAAGTTTATTTGATAGCATTTCTGTACATAAGTTGAATTAATATCTTGAAATATTTTTAATATAATTATTTGATTATTTAATCAAATTTAATTCGATTTTGAGAAAAATTGACGATATATGCAAATTATGCATGATTATGCAAACGAAAAGAAATCCGGGTTTATTAATATTCAAAAATTAATGTTAGGGTTTACTTATTAAAAGTAACTTGTACATAGGTAAAAATTTAATTTTATTTTAACATTGTTTACCCAAATATTTGACAGCAAAAATCTTTTCATCTTGCCCAAAAGGATTTGAAATTATGCAAGTATATTTGCCTTCTTTTGATATTTTAAGTATTTGACTATGTGATTCCATTTTCTAACGATAAGTATATTATGTAAGGAAAATAAATTTCTTATTTTGAACATTATATAAATTAAATAAATGCTTACTTCATTTTCATAAATCCATTCGATTTTTGGTTTTGGACTGCCAAATTTATAATCGCAATTTAGATCCATTTCATAAGTAATAAACAATTCTTCATATTTATTATCAAATAACGGTTTTTCAGGAACTGGAAAAAAATTAATTAAAATAGATATTTTATTATTAAATAACTTATATAGAGAATAGATAATAGCTTTACGCAATTACTAGAAAGAGTTAAAAACATTGATATATTAAAAAATTCATTTTTAAGCCATTGAAGTCCTTCGCAATAAATCATTTTTATCGTCTCGTCTAAATCAAAGTTCATTGTTTTACTGACAATAATAACATTCTGATTTGGATCGTATTTCGCAAATTCCTGAACATTCTCATCTAAAAAATTTAAAATATTATAAATAGGCTTGATTTTCTAATTAAAAATAATTTGATAAAAACAATTGTGAAATTAAATGCAAAACTTTATAATTTTTTTTTGAATTTAGAATTTTAACAAACCTATTATTGTTCCATTTTGAAATTCGTATTTTATCAATAAAGGTCCATCGTAAAAAACTAATTTTGACCAAAAACATTTGACTGTAAAATTTAAAGTGTAAAACATATCTTGTCCTTCAGGAATATACAAATCCATCATTTTTGTAAAATCAATTTCATTCCAATGGGCATCTGAAATCCAATGGAATTAATTTTTGTTAATTCATTTTCTAATAAATAAACAAAATTGTAAATTGAAATAATTTTTACAATAATTAGAAAATTTTGGAAGTGAAAAAATTAGAAATATTTGCTTCTTTTTTTCCCCTTCTTCGCAATTATCAACAAAATAGCCAGCAGATTTGTAATTTATCGGAAAAGTGAAAGGAGTTGCAGTTTTATTCTGATAACCACCACATTTGGTGAGCTAAAACATCAGTGAAAAAATTAATTAATTATATTTTTGTTAATTCAGCATTAATTAATTTAATTAAATTAAAATATAAATTCTGATATTTAATTTCATGCAATGATTTGAAAATTTATTTATGTGAATTTACATAAAATCTTTAATTATGATAAAACAAACCTGTGGCAATTTAAAATAGAAATTTATGATGCAATCATTAATAGTTAAGCATTCCTTAATTGTTGATAAAGTATATTTATCGCAAATAAAATTGATAATTTTATTTTGGACCACTGGGTGATGGCACAGAGAATCTTCATTCAAAAAATCAATTTCTGTATTGCTTGATAGCTCGAACTCATCTTTAACATCTTACATAAAATTTTAAATATCATTTTTTTAATAAATAAAATTTATTGTGATTCAAATTCAATAAAAATTTATTAATGGTGAATAATAAAATTATTTTAATTTCTTACTAACTATCCATTCTAAAAACAGATATTGGGTTTTCTTCATGATGGTAAACTAAAACTCGAATAACTTTATCATTATCCATAGATACACATGTGTAATTCCTGGAATAAGAAAAATAATAAAGCCCATCATAAGAGAAACTTAAGGATGATTTGTAAAACGAATATTCCGGATTTGTCATGTAAAAATTATTTGCAATAATTGTATCTGAAACTTAAATATTTAATTGAAATTTAATATTAAAATTGTTATATTTTTTATTAAAAATTTTTAATTGTTTTATTTTAATTTAAATTTGATATTAGGTATTGATTTTCATATTTATTTTATTAGGTAAATAAACTATTAGATGTTAAAATATTATTATAATTAACATTTAATTTTAATTTTTAAATATTGAATAAATTGAATAATTACTGTAATTGGAGTCCTTGTAATTTCTCCAAAAGTGTGGTGTTGAAGAAATACATTCCATTGTTATTTGCTTGTTTGTATTATCAACGGTAATTAAATTTGTCCCAATTGTATTATCAGTTCCAAGTTGACGAAATTCGTAAGTTGACCTGTTAAAGTCTTTATGTAAAGTTACATGAAATGGGATTGTTTTTGAATCTTCAGTTCTTGTATGACTCAAATCAAGATCTACTGGCAATCTTCTCAAAGGTTTATCTGAATAAAAGTTTTATTAACATTTATTCAAGTAATTCGAAAAAAAATATTTTTTTAAATTCAAATACAAGATTAAAATAGCGACATTATTTGGTTTATTGAGCCAGATGATTAGATAAATTAAATTTAAATATTTTTACCGCCAAATTTGATGTTTTTACTAGTTGACACAAATTTATTCATATTCCACATAAATGAGAAACAAGTGGCTCGTGTATAGGAATCTTTGCTGTTAGGTAAGGAATATTCAAATACATTTCTATGCTCTTCCTTATAGCCAGATTCATTAATTTTGGAGACATCTAAAAATAATAATTAAATTGTAAATAATGATAATTTATCGATGATTCTCAAATATAAATTTTAATTAATCTAGTATTTTAAAAGGCGAATATTAATAATTTTGATAAATATTAAATTATTTTACCTTTTTGGTAATAAAATATTTCTCTTGTTCCATTGGAAAATTTAAGAATGATTCCATTTAGTCCAAAATTTTTGGTTGCAATTTTGTAATTCAAATTGCATCCGAGTTTATTTCCTCTCAAAAATTTCAAATTGATTTTAATATCGAAATTAACAAGATCGAATGCATCATCATCTAGAGATTGAAACAATTCGGAATTTATATAAATAATTATATTTTCATATAAAACTAACTTTTTATTACCATTATTCTTGGATTCGTCCTTATTGGTAAATAATTTTGATTGATAAATTGAACCATTAAATTTACACTGTTGGTAATGAGCCATTTGTCTATCAGTTATATAAGTTATCGTACATTCTGGACAGACAGTATCCGTATCGGTTACAAATTCCCTCTTAGTGCACTTTGACGGCTAAATTTAAAGATATTCTTATATATTTATGAAATAATTAAATTATAATTTTATATTAAATTATTTAAATTCGTATAATTAACGTTAAATTGGAATTTTTTAATTTTAAAATTCCTTTTGCAGAAATAATTCAAGTTTTTACCAATTTGTGAATTTGATAAGTGTTAATTCCAGAACATTCTGGATGAGAACAAATTTCCATGCTTTTATTTTGAATGTCAAAATTTGTAGTGTTGTCCAAATGGGCAATATTTGTTGGTAGGACGCAATTGCTTTTATAAAGATAAATAGAATGAAACGTTTTAAATATTAAAGGACAATCGTTTATTTCTCCGAGCAAAAATTCATCTTTAAAATCTGGAAGATTATAGATTAAAAAGTTTATTTAAATCATTAAAAAATTAGAAGAGAATTAAGTTTTACTTATATGTTTTGGAACCATCAATAGGGATTTCCATTGAAGTAAAAGATCCGTTAGCAAAAATGATTTCCGTTATAGTTGAAGAATTTGATCCAATTTGCTCTTCACAATAAAATGTAATGTTTTCTGATTCTGGATATACTTTAAAAGATAATCCTGATATGTAAAAGTATTTAGAAGTGTTGTTGGAGTCATAAATATCAAAAACAATTTTGTTCCATACATTAAATTTAATGTCAATATTCTAAGAAAATGGATTTATTTGTTTGTTATTAAATTTTTTAAGAATTCATAATGAATAATGCATATAGTTATATATACATATTTTACATTAAATGAATAATGATAAATGATGAGCAAATTATAGTTAAAAAAGCTTACAACATCGGGAATTTTAAACCATCTGATAGGTCCTGACTTTGAAGAACAATTTAGTGAAATTATTTCCTCATTGATTGAACTCGAAACTTCTTTTGTCGAAAAATACTCTTCTGAATTATATGCATAAATATGCAATAAAAAAAAAGCGCAAATAAAAATAATTTTTTTAAAATTGTTTAAAACCACAATATTTTCCATGATGAAAACATCGCATTTTACATTTGAATTTTAAACTTATATAGCAAAATAATAAAGGAAATTCATTGAAATAAATTATTTTTTTATAATTTTCCTTGTATTTCTGTATATGCTAAATAAGTAATAAAATTGATAAAAATAAATATTAATTTTAAGAAAATTATTAATGTGCAATAAGTTGAATCAATTATGATTTATATTATTTAATTATAATAATAATATTATAATATTTAGATATTTCCTCAATTGATTAAAATAATTTTTTCCGTTTGTATTTCAAGAATTGACAAGTGAAATTCATGAATTGGACAAAAGTTACATTAATAATAATAATAATTAACATTAATTAAATAATAATTCAATTCATCATTATTCGCAATATAAGATCTCCTAATATAACTAATAAATGAATTAATGAGAAATGTTTAATATGATTAATATAATGATAAATATAAAGGTCTATTAAGTATAATATTCAATGTATTTAATAAATTTTCATAAATTTACATAACCATCTAACAGTACATATTACAAAAGTTAAATAATAATAATTTTCCAAGAATATAATAAAAATAAATTATAATTTGAAATTAATATTTCACTAGGTATATAATCACAAGTTAATTTCTATTCCTTTTCACTCATTTTTCATTATTGTGAAATCCTATGTGAATTTATAATTTTATAATTCGTCTTAATTTTTTTAAATCCGTTCAGTTGTATCCTCCCTGATTTTGAGGTTTAAATTGTTGGCCAGCAGATGGCTGTGCGACACCTGCGAAAGTAAATCCAGGACCAACGAAATTCCCTGGAGCGTTAGGCAACGTTGTAACTGGACCTCTTGGTGGTAATTCATCTGGACCAATAAAAGATCCCAAAGACGTTGGAAAGGCTTGTTGGTGTGAGAAGACCGGGGCATATGTCTTATGGTGTTGGAAGGAGTAAACAGGACTTGTGAATGTAGGCGGAGAATAAAAACTTGTTGTTGTTGGGGGTGAATAAATGACTCGGTTGGTGTGAACAACTGGTTTGCTAAATGAGTAAATTGGTGGAGAAGAATATGAGTAAATTGGTGGAGAAGAATAAATGTTATAGTTGGGCTGATAACGCTGAAATGTGGTCGTTGGATAAGAGTTGAATGTGTGGGGATATTGGTGATTGAAGTAATTCAAACCCCCAACTCCGTGGTTCCCAAACCCGAATAAATTCCCTCCGAAAACTCCATTCAAGGAAACGACGAGGAAAATGATTTGCTTCATTTTTCTAAAATAATAAAAAAAATTATTATTAAATAATAAATAAATCTGAAACGATAAGGTCGTTAGAAAATTTTCTGCATGGTATAAAATTGTTTTTTAAATATATAACAAAAATCAACATCAACAATTAAAATTAACATAAAAAATTTAAAAATAAAGTTTTTAAATTCCCGTTATTTAATTTAAAAAAATGATTGGATTTACGTATGAAATAATATAGTTTTGTTTGAAGAGCGAAAAGAAAGATTCTCCTAGCTCTTCTGTGACAATTTCCAATTCGCATTATCCTATATATATGCTTTAATTCTGGTTAACCTTATTTTAAAATAGGGTCAATAATGATTCAATGTCAACAGTTTGAAATAATTGTGAGTTAATGGTGAATTTAGAATTGAATTGATGCTCCATCTAAAAATGTTAATGGATTTCCATTTCCATTTGTCATAGAATGGGGTAATTAATCTGGTTAGCAAATTTAAGCTTCTTGTTTTTACTTTATTTATCGTATATATAAGTAAATGCATAATGCATGCGTTTCAACTTATTACTTATTGTGGAATCATGAAATGAAAGTTGGAATCGTCTTGATTTGATTTAAATATGGGCAGCACTCCAATTTCACACTTGTCGACTGCTAACTGCAACTCAACAATTATCAGTTAATAAGATTAAAAAAATATTTTTTTATATCAGATAACCATGACATCTTGACATCATAAATTTCACAAAAATGCTTTTATTAAGCGGGACGGGAGTAAACATAAACTTCCCAGTGAGGCATTTATTCGTGGGATTTTGGGTATCATACTGTCATGTAAATACATGCTAACTTGGCCGACTGTAATGACCATTTACGAAACATTATGTCAACGCGCCTTTTGAATGGCAACGGATGCATTGCCAATTTATGCCCCATCAATGTGCCAGTGTTTTGCAACTTGTCCGAACGTAATGCCCATGCCGATCAAGATAAAACTAATTTCCCACTCACTTACAAAGCATTTATTATCTACTTATGAAACAATATGAATTATATAAATAATAATAATCTTTTAGCAAAAATTTCAATTTATTTCAAAACAATGAAAAATAGAAAAAAGAGATTTAGAGTTAATTGGGAGCAAATTACATTTAATTTTAAATCATTTAAACATTTTCAATTAACTAAAACATTATTCTCATTATTTTCAATCAATTTAACTTAATTAACTGAACTAGCCTAATTTCTTGCTTTTTAACCGTAATGATAAATAATTTGGTGGAACTAAAAAAATTTGAAGAAAGAAAGGATCGATTCGGACATTTGAAATCTCCATCAAAGTCATTAGAAAAATTAGAAATGCAATACTTTCCTATATCTTGTTATATTCCAATACGAAATTACAAAAGTCATGTCATAAATATAAGGCTGAACAAATCCAAAATGTGGAGCATAGGATAGCATAGTCATACCACTACCACTAATATATAACCACAGTTACCTTTATGGTTTTTACGATATAATTAGGCTGTTTGAAACAATTTTCAGCATAGGCTAAACCCAACGACATGTATTTAATGTATATATTTTAATATGGGTTAAACAAGAATTTATGTCAATTGCAAACTAAATCATGCTCTGGGGCTAGATTTTTTGAAAAATTTAAAAAAATTTTAAATTTAAAAAATAATTTTTCTGCTTGTTTTTTATCTTATTTAATATTTTCAATTTTAATTGAGCAAAGCGCCAATTTGTAAGTAATTCAATGGAAAAGTTTTAAAAAATTGTTCTTTATTTCTCTACCTTTATTTCTCGGTCTATCGACGGAATACAAAGGAGTTTTTTTTATTATTTAATGTCCAAAGGGCTAAAACCAAAAGTTCCGACCAACATCCAAATGCTTTCTAAATCAAATCTTAATATTTATTCAAAAAATGACATTATTCATTCGTTTGACAATTTTATTTTTATTATTGAATGCTACAATTAGTTTAATTACATTTAGTTAATACTTAATTAAATAGTATTATAAAAATTGCATCTTAAATTAAAAATATTTTTTATTTTATTTAATTGTACGAATCATTTGAAATACTTTATAAGGATTGCTTTGCATTACTGATTATACTCTCATTAAATTAAATTTTTATTAACTAAATGATTAACAAGTCACTAAACGACACTTAACAGAAAATGAACCAATAAATAAAAGTCATAAAATCCTGATTAAATAAGATTAAATTTTTATTGTCAATTTGTATTTCAATTATAACTGCAGTGCCCTTTTCTTTAAATATCGGAAATTTTTTACCTTGTTTTCACTGAGAAAATTCATGCCATTTGCAATTTCCAAAGCCCAATTTGTTAATAACTTTTGTATGAATGGAAATCTTTTAAATGAATTAATTATAATTATGTTATTTAATATTAAATAACTGCTATGAGAAATAAATTATACATTATAAATAATACCTTTTCTCGTCCTATAAATTTTCATAAAAGTTGGTTACAATACCTGTTTAGAGATCCTTCATTAATAGCAAAGCGTTTAGCAAATTTCCCTTAGCACAATATTCAACCGCAATATAAACTTCATCTAAATTATTAAAATAAACATCATTCCAATAAAATTTATGATTTCAAAATTTAACTGATACAATTATTATTAGAATAGATATATTTTTATTTTTCAAATTTAATTTTTATTTATTTTATTAATTGATTTCAAAAATACTTTTCCCAATGTTTTTCGTGCAAGCAGCCACAAGTGAAACAATATTTTGGTGTTTTCCAATTAATGACATTTTTTAATTTGTCCAAAAGGGATTTAACATGAATAAGATCAATTCCGAATTTTACAATTTTAATTACGATTTCCCTTGTTATTATATAAAATAAATTATAATTTGTTAATAGCGATGTTTTCATATTTACCAGAGAATTATTTATCATATTATTCATCTTGTTTTCAAAATCATTGCACATTAAATCATATTTTGCTTCGAATTCACACGATTTTTCCAGCAAACCCTAAAATATCCAGAAAAATATTTCGTAATAATTTATTATAAATTTATATATACTATTTGATTATTAAATATTACTAATACTAATTTGATTAAAGGTTTAACTTTTAAAAATTATTAAAAAAGTTGATAAAAATACTGTCATGATATTTACTTGTTTTTGAACAATCTCTACACACAAGAGTTCGAAATAATGTTTGATAGAATCAATTTTTTGAATTTTCTAAACTTTAGATTTTTATGTATGTATCTCCTTAGAACAATTGCCTCGAAAATCCAAAATCACATATTTTTGCATCATTTTCTTTTGTTAGTAATACGTTTCTTGTTGCAAGATCGCAGTGAATTATCTAAACATGAAAAACATAATTTTTGTAATATTCATTAAATATATATATAGTTGGACAATTTCTGATTCTGATTGTGAAATGTTTTGAATTTATATCAGCCCCGCTGGATAACAACAAATCAAAAATTTCAAATCGTTAATTGATATAAAATATATTTCGTTAAGTTTGGCTGAACTTGTTTTCATATTTTTATAGGGAGTAATTTTATTTGACCCCAATAACAATTTTACAATTTCAACGTGTCCCAATGGGACTGAAAATTCTAAAGAAATGATTACATCACTATTTTCTATTGTCGCATCGGCAGTTCCCGAGCAAAATTTTAACAATGTTGGCATTATTTTGCATAAGGGTCCATTCAACAACTTCATCTCAAATGTTTAACCCTCCACCTTCTAATTGATTTAATCCGAGGGATTCCGTTTTTTAAACAAAACCTTCATTTTTGACGTCCACTGTCCAAGGGGAAAGACAAGGAAAATTACCAAAAAGGGTTGTTTAGAAATTAGAACGCATTTTATACAAATTCTTGAGAATGCTTCAAAACTATATGCAAGAAAATCTTGAATAATGGTAGAGTAAAATTGTTTAAATGGGCGTCTAACATCAACAGTTATTTATTCATTAGATGTATTACATGGTGTTTTAAACTTAAATTCGTCAGCACTGTTTTGATGAAGCGTGATGCATAAGTGCTTGAAGTATTTGATTTGCCTCTAGAAGCTGTCTGGCCTCACTTAGCCAATCCGAAGCGACTTCATGGGGGAGTCCTAATTGAAATCAAAGTTAATTAAGTAATTTTTCATCCAATTTAATTTAATGATCCTGTAAAAGATTCCAACCTTGGATGGAATTAAGGGTAGCGACGGCATTTAGAAGGTCTCCTTTTCTGAGCAGTTCGCCAGTTTGGTCGAGTATCGCGTGTGGACCGCCGTCTTTGACATTACCCCCCGCTGAAAGAAATTAAATTGAAATTAACTAAAATTATCTATCTAACTAATATATTGATTCTGTATTATTTTATATAATGAAATATGTTATAGCGTTTAATAACAAAGAATTACCACAGCGGGAAACAAAGGCTAATTCAATTTTCCCAAGTAAAAGTTTCCAGATGTTAATTGGTTCACCATCTTCGATCAACGCAACGCTTCGACAACTACTTTCAACTCTCTTGTAAAATCTGTGTCTAAGCTCCTCATAGTTTCCAATAGAGTCTGGAAGTGATTGAATAAGTTCCTTCACTAAACAATCACGTCCGAATTCTCTGATAAGGGAATCTGAAATAATAAAATGAAATATAAGTTCAAAAATAAAAGATTGAAGAATAAATAAATTACCAGCGTAATATTATTCACATCATTAAATTTAAAAATATACATGTTATATACTTATGAGATTTTAAACTTTATCCCAGTTAAGTTGTCATTTTATCGAATCATTGTTAAGAGAAATAAATAATTAAATTGATAAAATATACCTTTATCAAGTTGCATCGTTGAGCCTTCAGACAGCGGATCTTCATGGTTAATTAACATGTATAAACTATTAGATATTGACCAAAGTCGACGAAGACGACAGGCTTCTGCTTCTGATGAGGCACGCTCTGAAATAATACAGATCAATGTAATTAGAATCCGAAATTACGATGTTAAAACAATATTTTATGATTATACACGTAATTAAAAAGATATTAGTGATGTTTTCCAACCTGATAATCCTTGCTCCATTGCAGCGAGAGCTGCCATCGCCCTGGTGTATTTTGCTCTCATATCGAGAAGTGACTCGGAGGCAGCCAGTTGAGCCGTGTGGGTCGCTTTCCTCTCTCCTTCCTTCCTCGCGGATTCACGTTGACGATCAAGGGTCTCAGCATAAACTTCTGCTTGAAGACTTAAGGCTGCTAGTTTCTCTCGCTCAAGTTTCTCTCTCAACTCTTCGATCTGCAAATATTGGATATTAATTAAAATTGCGGTAAAAACATTAAATAAACTGAAAGGATAATATACAATTTGTATAATGCAAATATTTAGTAATATTACTTCGCACGAAGAAGATTCAGCGGTTGCGACCCTATCACTTCGCACATTTTTATCTTCTAAGGTTTCTGACTTCTAAAATCAAAAAATTGTTTCGTTAAATTATTTTTTAAGTTTTTTCATACATTATGAAATTATTATACATTATATAAAATGAAATATTTATGCAACATAAGTGTTTCTAATGTGAAATTGGTGAATTGTGAAAATGATTTAATGACTATTAAACATTGAATTAAAATAAATATCAAAATATTTAAAAACCTGAACAGTTTCTTCAACAGATTTCTCAAAAGGTTGATCATCTATCGGGAAAATTAGAGGTTTTATTTCTATTGGATCCTCTTGAATTACTTTTGGTTTCTCTTCTTCTATCTTTCCTAAATTAACATTTTCAATTAAATATCACACATGACTATTTTAAATATTTACAGTATAGTATTCAACGTAAAATTATTCCGATTGTTTAAAATACGTTTTTGCTCGTTGGAGGAATTATTGAGTTGTATGGGCGGGGGAAGAGGAGGGATAAAATTTTCCTTCTTGTCTTCGTTCTTTGACCTAGGTGAAGGCGGTGGCGGTGCGGGAGTGTTTATATACAAAGGCTTTGGATGGGTAAACGACTCTTTTTTCTTTGGAAGGTCAACGATGGGCGATGCATTGGCACCCAATCCAAAGGGTTCGAGAATCCATCCGAGATCTTCCCCATTCCACCATTTACTTCCGAGATAGCCAAGTCCGATTGTTGACACCAATCCAGTTACAGCCAAAATTTTGCCCCTGTATTCACAGTAAATTTATAGCAGAAAAATTAACTTGTGACCGGTTTGTGGCAGAAATTAATTACCCAGTGGAAGATCTTTCAGTCTCCGATGACATGTTCCTCTTTATTCTGATTGGCCTCCGCTCAGCCTAAAAGAAAATTATGTTTTTAAATGTCTTTTATATTTAAACCAACCATTAAGATCCTGGCGGCTGCAGCCGTGGCCCGAGAAAAAAGTTGGTGACCTCCACCCATTTTTCTCGATTTCGAACAAAAGTGGAGGATTCCTTTTTTGAAATTCTTCCTTTTATTTATCTACATTTATCATTTTACTTTCTCTTACTTTCTCAATATTCCCCATGGGTGTTAAACATGCATACCTATATGGGATTTAGTGCAGATCTGATTCCTACACATATTATTTTATAAATATAATATATCTGGCTACTATATAAGTTTATATATCAAATCCCAATTTCATGACAGAAATTGTTAAAATATTTTTTTGTATTTCTTTGCCACAAAATAATTAAAAAATGAGTGATCAAATTGAACGAGCCCAATTCCTCAATGAGCTCATATGAGATGAGAAAAAGAATGTGGAGCGAGCGAGGAAGCCAAAATAGTAAAATAAGTCAATTGGCATATTGTGAATTCATCAAACGGTGAAAAATGGAATCTCGAGTTTTTTAAATTCAACTTTTACATATTTATATGAGATGACCAAGCAGATGTCATGGATTTTAAAATTGTTATTTAAACATACCTAACTACACTAAACAACTTATTTACACTACCATATATGCATAAAAATGTAACGACTTTTTACTGTAACAAATTTATCACATTACAACTCTGCCAGAGTTTTATTCAGTCCCCTGTTATTTTTATTATTAGGATTGAATAATGGAAATAAGAAGCAATACAAATATATATTTGTAGTAAAATAATTTTTAATTAAACATTCCTTTTTGTGTACATGATCAAATAAGATCTCGTCAGATGAAATAAGATATGTTGTATTGATTCCTTCCTTCGACGTAGTTAAATCCATTTATGGTCTAGCATTATGATACGGGAGTGAAGAGGGTTTGGTCGGAAAACTTCGGGTTTGTTTTTTCAGACTCAACCATCACTTTCGGGCACCGTGAGGAGAATTGTGGGAAGAATCGGAAGAAGATGGGCAAACACATGGCGGCCATTGTTTGAGGGTCTGCCCTCCGCGTCCGACAATTTCTCGGAGAGAAATAACCAAGGATGATCATAGATATATGGTGAGATATATGGGACTACATGTATATTATTTATAGAGAGTGTGTAGTATATCTAACTCAAAGTAAGAACTATTATCGATATAATTCATATCTAGGCATGTCTAGTTATATTAATCCCCTTGTGATTCTCATTTGTATGCGAGTGTTGATCTGCGAGGGGAAGAGAAAATTCTCTCACAAAGGACTTCCACTTTCCCTCTTCTGAACCCCTCTGGTAGATCTATACCCTCATATGGTATGGTACATATTGCACATATACTGGGAGTATCTCACGCTTTCTTCTCTATTTGTCGGAATTGGGGGAAAAGCTGTAAGTGGAACCTTGGTCTTCTTAATGAAGAGGAACTCGTGGAGAAGAGGGAAATTCCCCTCCAGGAGTTTGTTCAATGAACGGTCCTTGTTGGTAGCCCTTGGAAATAATACAGACCCTATATAATACATTTATACCTATTATGCCTGGTTTCCAGAGGCCCTCATCACAATTCGGGTCGATCTATACTCACAGAGACGTCATTCTCTATCCAATGCCGATTCATAATTCATCTGGAAAAGTGAAACTGGGCATTCCGTCCATTTCTCTCATCCTTTACGAATCCCAGAGAAATGAAGAAGAATGAACGAAGAAATCTTCATTTCTACAATAATGTTAAATAATGTTAAATAGTATTAAAAAATGAGTTCAAGGGTGAGGAATTAAAAGTCGAAACAAAATGATTAAATTAACTTCATTATTTAGAATTTAATTGCAAGTTTATTTAATTTTGGTTTATATAATTTTATTAATTTCATCCTGTGTCGTTGTAATGTTCAATATTGGTGACGTTAATCATTTCGAAACCATTGTGGGGCTGGGGAACGTGCGAGGGGCGAAGGTTTGAAAATATATGCGAGTGAAGCTTGGGTAGTTTAAAAAGTTTGAATAATTCCGAATTTGGAAGAGATGTCAAAGGACGTGTGTCTACTGAAGATGATGTTCCTGCGGGTGTGATTGAAGGGCGTGGGCGGGGGCAAGGGTTTTGTAATCGATGATATGAAGGCGGCTGTGCGAGAGCCTGCGCTCGGCGGGTCCACCGCCGCTTGTTCTGTTCGGGCGGATCCGACGGTGTGAGTGTCTCTTCGGCGGGTGAGGGACGAGCACGGGAAGCTCAATGTGTTGATGTTCGGCACTTGACATGGGACATCAATACGTTGGGCTTACTCCGAGCTTTCAGCGTCCTCACAACACAGGGAAACCCCCGCCGCGGCCGCCATGGAAATCGATATTGGAGGAGATACATTCCCCATCGATCCGCTCCAGCATCCCCCTCCTCAATGGTAACATCTCACACGGATTAAAGGAACAATTATTGTAAGTATTTTACAAATGCAATTATTCGTTACAAACAGATTTCCATTTGCCCCTCTCTTCAACGCAACATTTAGCATATTTAAACCCACCATCTTACTCTACTTCCCTTAAATTAAGGACCTCAATGAGTATACATTTAGAGATTTTATATGTAGGAAAAGTATTTTTGAGTAGAGTTTCAGTCCTTCACTCCTGTGGGAGATCCAAGTAATAGAGAGAATAAAAATGAAAGAAACCCCAGATTGATCTTCAATAGGAGTTCGGGCTCATGAGGAAACCATTGCCGTCCGCTTGGGACGGCGGCCATCCGTCTCTTCTATAAATTCCCGCTCTTGATGTCCTCTCATTCACCTAAACTCATGACGTTAGTGGTAAGGAGGTAAAGGTAGAGTTTAAGCCATTTGGACCTGCATTGTTGGAGCTACTTGGGCAGAATCCTTGGCCTACGACTGGACCTGTAGTATTAAAAAACCATCCAATGCCAATTACATATCTACTTGTGAACAATGAACAGATCTATGCGCTGGCTGCTGGAAGAATCTTCCCAACGCTTTCTCGAAGGTGGTTAATGTGAATGAAGAATTTACAATTGATTAAATACCCAGAAATGGAAGTTTTCTGAGCATTGTTTGAGTTCTTGGAAAAATATCCTCATTACTAGTAATATGATTTGTAATGCAAAAAACTTTCTTTTGGTTCAACCCTTTTTTATATATTTAAATAAATGGTAATTAACCTATCCAATCCCAATTCCTAATTTCCGTTCAACTTCCGCTCGACAATGTTGAAGGTGGAGAAACATCTCTTGAGATTCACCCGCGCGGTTCCGTCGTCCGACCCTTCAACCCTGCATAATTTCCCACTATAAGGAGAAGAAGAAGCCGAATTGTCCAATTCCACAGAGTGGTGACAAGTTGGGGAAACGGAACTTATACATACCTTGCTCCTATAACCTCTCTCATTGTCAGGTACAGGCTTACAGCTATGCTTATAATTAGACTTTACGATAACTTCCTTTGAGTCCTTCTGGGGTCCTCAAAAGGCTCACTTTGTTTTTCACTCACACAGCACTATTTATTCTGTAGCCATTCAATCTCCTTTTCTTTAACATTTCCTAGGATTGGGAACTTGTGGGACAAATAAATAATAATAATATATATATACTTAATAAGAATTATTATAGAGCTCATTTAACAGCATATTTACATAACTTTAATACTTACAAAACTATTGTAATTCTCATCGAATGTGCTCAAATTCTATCATCATATTTGAGGTTGAAATTTACCAATGGTTTCGTCATTGTTGAGGTCAAGAGCCTCGAAGCCCCGAGGGGTTCGTCTCAAGACACCTGCCTATGTTCCCAATTCGCCTCCTTCCTTTGCTTTGAGGTCAAACATATGAGAGTTGCTAAATCCTTGTTGTCACATTCAAGTAGTACAAAGAGAAGTATTTATTAAAACCACAACAAATTAAAATGAATGAAAAATTGAATTTACATTAATTGTTTAAATGTTAAATATTGATATTTTTAATTCCTCTACATCTTCGGGTTGTTACACTTTTAAAAATACGTATCAATTTCCTCCATTTACATTTCCAGTTTATCATTGGGTGATTGGGAGGTTGTGTGGATATCCAATTGATTGAGATACTGACCGATATGTTGAGTAAGATAAGATTGATATTAAAATCCCTCCCATATCAATTTGCGTACAACTCTCATTGTACCATTTATATGGGGAGTTAGTGAAGTCAAGTTTTATTTAGGTCAGTGTATGTATTGCAGCATCCTTGTTGTGAAGCCTAACGGCATTTCCTGCCCAGTCACTTCGTAAGTGAGTCTCGTCAGACCCACACCTCACAACTTTCTCTCCGCTCTCTCCCGTTGATATTCCCCCGGGTTCCCACGTCGGCCCGTTCCCAGGGCCCATCACACGCCTTCGCCAACGACCGAGTCAGAGAAACTTTACCCGACCGTCGATTCCCCCCACCCACCCGTAAGCCGGTTTTAACAATGCAAAATTTATAGTCACTTACCAAATATCTATGGTATACTTATATAAGAATATTAATCACGTATGGATTCCGAATGTTCAAGGCGGCTCTAATTGGTTTCAATGATTTAACAAGGGATTCAAAAAAACCTAATCTATATAGGAACATTTTTTGTTTATCATATTTGAACATTGAAACAATTTTATATATTAAACTCTGTACGAATTGTTAATTGTTATTAATTTATTAAGTGAAATTACTAGTGAAATTGGAAGTTTACATTCCCTCTAAAAATATTGCGAATGTGATGACGTGATGGAGCATCTTGCGTTTATATTCTTGACATACGTATTATTTATTCATCCGACTTTTCATCTTTAGAGAGCTTTCTCTTTGTTAGTCTTAAATTTAATTCCGAAGATGAAATAATTGATATACCATTTCTCTGTGAGGATGTTAAGACATATAGAACCTTTTGATTTTTAAATAGATTATTACTCTATATACTATGATGTGAACGCGGAGGATTGAGAAATTGAGACGATTTTGTGTCTCGAGTCAATAAGGTGAAGAAAGGTTGTGGACTTGATTGGGTTCATCAATATAAAGGGAAACACATTGTAAATGTTAAATATATTCATAACAGGAAAGTTCAATGAAAATTTCTTTACATGTGGAATCCTATTCCTTTCAAATCCCATGTTAAATCATTGTAGCCATTTGGGCTGCTTCTATTTCCTCGTTTGCCGTGTGTGTGAGGATTGAGGCCGAATTGTCAGTGTGCATCGCTGGTTTCCCTCAGTAGGGAAATTTAGAGTAGCAAGTCATGTGAAGTAATTGTAGTAAGTAAAGAGGTTGGGGAATCGAGATGGGGACAGAGGGATTGCCCAAGACACTTTCGCAGTTTGGTAGAGGTTAGACAGGGTGAGGGGCCCCAAGGCGAGACACGGTTCTGCTCCTCACGTCCTCACCTTCTTCTTATTTCTTCTTCTCCAGGAGGATGTTGTCGTGGGGAGCGGCGATCAAGGCCTTTACCATCTTCGGCCTCAACAGCCTCGAGTGGGCAGGCCTCGCCATCACGACCTTCATCATCTTCTACTTCGGGACCGAACTTCTCAAAGTCATTTACAACACGTGGATCGGTCAGGCGCTGGGGCACAATGCAGACCTTAGGAAAATGGGAAAGTGGGCAGGTGAGCATTCCTTCATATCGTTATTAAATACACTCGGACGATAAACCACATTGTCTAATTGGGATATCTAAACAAATGATTTGTTACAGTTATCACTGGAGCCACTGATGGGATTGGAAAAGCTTATGCTCAAGAGGTACAGAAACATTTAAATAACTTACATTTAGTATTTAGTATCAAAAGGAGATGACTAAACACCCCCTCTACATACATTCATTTAAGACATACAAATTATACTTTTATAATTAAACAAAACCTTTCATGCTTATATTACAGATTGCTGGTCTTGGAGTCAACGTAGTTTTGATAAGCCGGACACAGAGCAAATTGGAAGTTGTTGCTAAAGAAATTGGTATGGGAAAATACATTTTTAATATTAGCCAATTACATGTGTAATTTCTGTAAATGAAGAAAAAAATTACTTTTTAGTCAAAACAATTAAATAGTAAAAAAGTAAATGTTGATTTTAATAAAGGTAAATGTTGATTTCAATTGCAGAAAAAGAATATGGCGTCGAGACTAAATGCATTGAGATTGACTTTACCGAGGGAGTCCACATTTACGAAATCATTCGAAAAGAGCTTTCCGGCCTCGAAATTGGCGTACTCATCAATAATGTGGGAATGGCCTATCCCTATCCTGAATTTTACCTTGATATGCCGAACGGGGATAAATTGTGCCAGGACATGATCAATTGCAACATCATGTCGGTAACCATGATGATGCGACTCATTATGCCGCAAATGGCTGAACGTCGTCGTGGTGTTGTTGTCAACATGGCTTCTCTGGCTGCAGTCGCCCCGACGCCTCTCATGTGTGTCTACGGTGCTTCCAAGGTCGATAATCAAAACATGAATATTTTTTTAAATCACTAAGTGATATTTATGCCTAAATGATATTTATATACCAAAATGATATGAATTTATACATATCATGTTAAATATTACACATTTGAGCCACGTAGATTTAATTGTATCATTTAATGTAATGTAGGCCTACATGGACAAGTTGACCCGAGATCTTGTGACGGAATATGCCGACAAGGGTGTGATCGTTCAATCAGTGCTTCCTGGGTATGTCGCGACCAACATGAGTCGGATTCGAATTTCATCTTACACTGCTCCGTCCGCTATTGAATACACTCGAGTGGCATTGAAGACGATTGGTCTTCAGACAAGATCCGCTGCGTATCCTCCCCATAGGATCATGGTAATGGATTGGAAATAAATAAATACGATCTTAACATTTGTCCAAATAAGAATAATTAAGATGATTTTTAATATTTCTTTTTAGTTGTTCGGCATCAGTTGGGGCCAGTTTTTCCTTCCAAACTACATGTCTCAAGTGGCGTACAAAACAATTCATCAAATGTGGTTGAAAGCGAAGAAGAACCAAGCCAGGAGAGCGAAAATCGAGTAAAAGGTCAAATGAATGACCCAACTCTTCTCTTTCTTTCTTTGGGGGAAGTTTGACGTTCGAAGGGATTCCTTCTTTCTTCCTTTCTTCATCCATACGGAGGTTCTTTGACATTCATTTGGGAACAAAAGTTCCTCTTTCTTTCCATTCAGTGGTCGACCCTTATGTTAATTCGTCCTAACCAAACTTCTCCTTCTTCCTATTCATCATTAGAAACATTAGATAGGTGCAGTTAGCTGATAGTTCCCAGTATTGTAGTATTCATTATATTGTTGACACCAGTGTGGTTCCATATGACAATCACACTTGTGTTGTATTTACAATACGAGATACATAAATACAGAGCTAGTTAGTTTACAATAATTTTATAATTCTTTTCAAATGGACTCTGATAAATTTCCTCCTCCAGCGTGTTTCAAGCACTTTGTATGGAAAAAACCACGTTATGTGCGATTTAACAAATATATACTTAACAATGCATTCCTTATACATTTAGTACTTTAAAATCCTTGCAATCAAGATTCACACGATATACCTTCCTAATTAAAATGCAAATCAATATATATATTCTCCATATATGTATGTATACATGTTTACTATACTTTTTATATTTTTCAATTCACTCAAATTGATGATAAAAATGCGAATAGGTACGTAATTAAAATATGGAGTATTATTTTGTTCCAAAGGCAAATAAAGATATGTAAAATACACATTAGTTCTGATTTTAGTTTATTTTATATTCTAGTAGTTTAAATGCAATATATTTGAAATAGTATCATAAGTATGGACCAGTTTCCATAACCCAATGTTATTATTAATTAGCACATTTCCTCAACTTTGTTGGAAATATAAAATCTACAATTTAAAAGTATTTAATATTATTAATTAATAACATTTTAAGTCCTATTATTTATGCTTATTTTTATACCGTGTTTGTGAGAATATGATAAATACAATATTTGAAATGTACTATGAATTCTTAACAGGTTAAGAATGTTGAAAGGTGCAAAATGAATATTCATAATTGTTATATAATGATTTTGATGAAATAAAGAAGTTTTGGGACTCATATGAAAAATCATTTTACGCCCAATATCTCGAACCATCTAAAAGTGAAAACAATGCGAATACATTACATATATAAATGGTATGTGCATAAATAACCAAGCCAAAACCAACCAAGTTCTAATACTTATTTAACTCTTTTATAATTGTCTATTTATCTTATGAAATTGAGGCCTTAGACTTCCAGTTGGAAGAGGTTTATTGAGTCATATTGAGAAAAAGCCTCGTTTTCTATCATTCCAAAATTCCCATACATCACTCATTGTACAGGGTGGGCTATAAGTATCTTTCTTTTTATACAATTGTTTATTTACAAAAGAAGGATACTTATGGCGCACCCTGTATATACGGATACATTATTTAATATAGTAGTAGCAAATGAACTAATCTATTGGTAAAGTAAGAAGGTGTGCTTAAGACGACCTACTTTCAATGGTCCTTATACAAATATTGCATTCGATTGTCTTTGTTAGATACCTTCTTGAGCATGCAGAAGCACTTCACGTTCAAAGATGGCCAATTCCCTTTCATAATAATATTATTCACATCTAAGGTATTTAATCTTATTAGCGTTGGTTGCAGGAACAAATGGAGTGGAATTAAATGATGAAGATGCCAAGTATTAAATTTAAAATGGTCTAACTAACACAAGAAGAGAGATGTGGTTGAATTCAAGACGTAGCTCTATATAATATACAAACAATTTACCTACAATATATTGCAAATAAAGAGAAATACATATATTTAAATAATTGTATCAAGGGAAAAGGAAATGGCCACTCAAACCATATGTATTCTAATTAGTTCATTTGAATCTCTGAAAAATCCTCCTTTGAAGAACCCAATGGAAATTAAGGTATAATTTGAGATGAAACGGAAATTAAATTTCCTTCTATCTACGTATAATATTAATCTTAAAAGCTAGTTCTGTGAATGTCAAATTTTTTCAAATGACCCAAATAATAAACTTCCTAACTCAATCATGGAATGAATTGGAATCGGGCGTAAAGAAAGTAAAACCACTTGACTCGACCACATCTCCTATTTGATCTTCAATTCAACATTTGAATCAACCACTCTCAGTCTCAGAAGATACAAACTCAATCAAATAGACTTTTATTTGTTTCTTTGATCAATAATGTTCTTTAAACCTTTCGAATGGAATTAAAGACAATGGCGTGAAAGAATTTTCATCTGATTTGGATGTAACAAGAAATAACAATATTTTCCAATCGTGGATGAGACCTTGGCAAGAAAGAAAGATTTTTGGAATAAGAAGTATAGCTCTTTTTTTGAATTTATGGAATTATCTTCTAGCAATAAGAATGCATCTTTTAAGTCTTGTCCCAAGTTGCAACCGAAAGATTATTACACCAAATGGGAAAGCTTCCAATCTAAAACGCCATTATGAGGTATTATAAACATTCAAGAATGTTGATATTCCTACTTTAGGTTTCATTGTACATATTTTGATTATAATTGGTTATTTTATAGACAATGCATCCAAATATCCCTTTTGCGCTCAAACCTGAAAATCTTAAAAGTGAAAGAAATATACTCAACTTTTTGATTGTCACCAAGACAATCGTACCTTGCGGAAGGAATGAGAAAAAGTACAATGACAACATTCTAAACGTGTTTTGCGAATGACTCTCTCCAAATTTCCTATCAAAACCTGGGTTTAAAAAGTTGATCAATGATCTTGATTCACGGATAACAATTCGATCAAGTCAAAGTCTAATGCGAGATCTTCAACACAAACATATTTTATCGTAAGATTGGTAGAAATTGGTAGAACAGTAGAAATTTACTATTTATAAACAAACTTGTTTGTTTAATACTAAATAAATTATTTTAATTTATCTAATGAATATGTATAAACTATTTGAATATAATATATATTATAATGAATATGCTTTAGGTAATCCCTGGTGTTATTAAGGAAATTGCTAACGTTAAGGGACAGATCCATTTTATGGTAAATTTTTGGACTTATAATAGTCGAAAAGCTGTCATTGGAATCAACATGCAATATATAAATAACGACTGGATTTTAATAAACAAAAGATTGGCCATCAGAGAAACTTTTAACAATTAAACCATTTGGCAAGCTTTGACAATGTTCAGTCACTATCGGTCTTCGCACCATTTAAGACTAGGATTTTAACAATTTCTAAAAGTCCGTTTGAAGAAGCCTTTTGAGTCAATTTTATTGAGGTTAAATAAAATATTTGGGTAACGGGAATCATATCTTCGTCATATCTAATATCGTAAGACACGGATGATTTCATTAACAAAACTTAACGGGAAAATAAATAAAATAACGATTGAGAACAATATATTGAAAAAATTCCATTTGAAAATTATTGTATCCTTTGTATAGTCCCATTTAGCTGGAATAATTAATTGACTAAAAAATAGCATAAATATGAATAATTCTTTTAAAGATTTAGAAATCATTTTTCAATCTTTTGTCAAGCATTTTAATTTAAATATATAGCTTAAACAAATAATATTATATTTAATTTTTGACTTATTAAGTTAATAACAATTTCTGAATTTCTGGAATTTTTGAGTAGTTCATAATATTTTTAAATGAAATAGAAAAGTAAATTTCTTTTTATTTAGTCACATGGCTATAAATTGAATTAATTGATAAATTTGATAATATGTACAATTTTTTGTTTCGGGGAGATTGCAACGTTCTGTTGAAGCTAATGGGGCTCAAGTAACAAATTAAAGTTACTTTGTTCTTTGATGTATAGACAATATAAATGCCGAATATGAGACAATTTGGTTGAAAATTAAACATGTTTATATTTAATTAATAAAACTCAGTTAACTCGTTGACACGTTGTATACATAAATCTTAATTGTAACACATGTACTATGTTCATGTGATGAATAAATCCGTATTTGTATTAATTTAATAGGTTTTAATTAATGATTAAGAACGATACTATAAATAATTTAAATATAATTAAATCAAGGACATCTAAATATTAGATGTCCTTGATAATAGGAATTTTAACTTATTAAATGATGATCGTTTATTTTTACTTGAATTACTGGATTACATATTTATTTTTTCCTTTAACCTTCCTATTCTAATAATTGTTAATCATTGCTCAAATTCACAACTCTCCTATTTTATTCATAAATTGTGTAATATACCTATAATATAATTTGGATGTGTCCTCATTTATAGAAACTATATTATGAGGAAAATCTAGAATTAAATTGTTACTTGTGAGAATAATGATAATTATTTGATTAGGCTGATGCGTTAGTATTTTGTCAGATTGGCAGAAATTATAATTAGCTGATTTAGTTATTTTTGAGAACTTCGAATTACAAATACTTAAATAAAATATATCATTTTCAACAAAGGTTTGTTTTAAAATTCTGTTAAATAACTATTGCACAATCACATTTACTTAATAGTAACAAATTATTTCAAATATTTTCAATTTTTACTTTATTTCTGGTGTACATAAATAAGTTCATATCGGGCATGTTATATTATAATATACAGAATAAACTAATTGACAAAAAGTGTTTTTTCAAAGGTAAATATGAAAATATGAACTTCAAAAATATCTGCCTGTATTTGGTGAATTTAATCTCCTCCTTGCATGCAACGCCTGTTAAAGAGACGAATACGGTATGTTTATATCAAGACAAACCCTCAACTAGATTTAAATGCGGTTGGAATGAAATTACATCAAATGACTGCGAAGATCGAGGTTGTTGTTTCGATCAACGCGAAAAATTGGATGAAAAAATATTTTCCTGCTTCTATGGAAATTTTCAATTTGGAATTTCGCCAATTGAATCGGATTTGCCAATAATAAAAACCCAAAATAGTATTTGTGATTTTGAAAATCCAATCACAAATAGAACAAATTGCGGCCATAATGGAATATCACAAAATGAATGCGAAAATGCGGGCTGTTGTTATGACAACACATTTGCAAATGCTCATAATTGTTATAAAAACTCGCCAAATAAAGAAATTTGTTATTCATGCATTGATCGAAGTATGAATCCAAACTGTTATTTTTCAAATCCAGCATTAACCCGAACAGATTGCGGGTGGCCAGGAATCTCAAGAGAAGACTGCGAAAATCGGGATTGTTGCTATGACGAACATTATAGGAATAGTTTGGCTTGCTTTAATACAAACATCGAATATCAATTTGAATCTCCCGTTGCTGGCTCAGAAGAATTCGAAACGGCTTTTAATAAATTCATTTTACAATTTCCAAACAACAGAAGATTCATTTATTACTCGCATGAAGAAAACAATTACATAGAATTATCAAACAAATTGGCCCAAATACAAGAAATTTTAAATAGTAATGGAAATTTAGAAGAAATAATAAAAATTCACAATAATCCGATAGTCCTTGCGATGAAACTATACAATTTGAATGTTTCCTTTCATTTAATTAATCATTTTATTGGATTGAATTCCCTTGACAAACATTCCTTAACTCCTTTGCACTACGCTTCATATTTTGGTTATACAGGAATCGTTAAATTACTCATTGAAAAAAATTCTCTAAACCTCAACAAAATTGACTCAAAAGGCTTAACACCTTTGCATTTGGCTTCTTCAAATGGGCATTTAGAAATTGTTAAAATCCTAGTCTTAAATGGTGCAAAGACCGATAGTTTCAATTTACTCCAGAGGACTCAGCTCCATTTGGCTACATCCAAAGGTCATTTTGAAATCGTTAAATTCTTAATGGAATCAAATCAGGATTTTTATAAACAAACGGACAAAAACAAATGGACATTGTTACACGAGGCTTGTTATCATGGACACGAAAAAATCGTTTTATTTCTATCGAAAAATAAATTCGATTATGATACCCGCGATAAAAACAATCATTCTTCATTGTATTATGCCGCTGCTCGAGGAAAAACAGAAATCGTAAGGACATTATTAGAAGGAGGAAAATTAATTTACAATGAAGGAAGTCCATTGGATTTGGCAATAAATTATGGCTACGTTCAAATAATTAAATTATTAATCCAACAAAAAATAGACTTTAACATTATTTTTGAACATGAGAGAACCAGCAAGCTCACGCCGCTTCACTTAGCAATATCAAAAAACAGAACCGAAATTGCAAAGCTAATGATACAAAATGGTGCTAATGTTTTAGCTGTAGATGAAAAATTTTCATCTTCGTTGCATAAAGCCACTGAGGTTGGGAATATTGAAATTGTCAAACTACTTATTGAAAACGAGACTGACGTAAATGTTTTTGATATCAACCGCAAAACTCCGCTGTATGTAGGAGTCAAAAAAGGATATACTTCAATTGTCAAACTATTGTTGGCAAATGGGGCAGATGCCAATTTTCCACAAGGGTTCAATTTATTAACCCCGTTGATCCTTGCGTCGGGGAGAGGGTACTATGAAATTGCACAATTACTAATTTCTCATGGGGCCGATGTGAAAGCCACCACTAGTAAGATTCACACATCGTTACATGAAGCGGTATTTAATGGACATTTAAATATTGTTGAATTACTGGTTAAAAATGGTGCCATTGTGAATGCCAAATCAAACAGCCAATCCACTCCTTTGCTTTTGGCTGCCAGCTTTGGGCATACGGAAATTATAAGATATCTCATTTCCCATGGGGGAAATGTCAACACGCGAAATGAAGTCGCTAAAACACCGTTGATAGTGGCATCTAATAGGGGTCATTTTGACATCATCAAATTACTCCTTCAATACAAAGCTCATGTCAATTCTTATGATTCTCAGAAAAAGACCGCTTTACATGAGGCGTCAAAAAATGGGAATTTTCAAATTGTCAAATTGTTGCTTCAAAATAAAGCAAACTTTGACGCCAAGAGCCATTTTGATTGGACACCCTTACACTTTGCATGTTCTAAAGGACATTCGCAAGTCATTAAGCTTTTGGTGGAAATGGGGGCAAATTTAAATTTATTCGACGATAAAAATCGGACACCCTTACATATATCAATACTCTATGATTTTCCATTGATCGCTGAACAATTGTTGAACATTTCCAATCCTATTGTGAATACAAGAAAGAAAGAAGGAACGACTCCTTTGCACGACGCTGTAAATAAAAAAAATTTTGGTGTTGCCAAGTTACTCGTCGCACATGGGGCCGATATACATGCGGTGGACTTTGATTTTTGGTCTTCACTTCATATAAGTGCTTATGACGGATTCACTGAAATTGTTACGTTTTTATTAGCAAATGGCGCAAATGTTAATGTTTTTACGAAATCTAATCATACTACTCTTCACTTGGCCGTTTACAATGGACATTTAGAAGTCGTCAAGTTATTGTTAAAGGTTGAAGGAATCCTTTTAAATACGAAAGCTGAAAATTATTTTAGTCCTTTTTTGTCTGCTACAGAAAAAGGATTTTTCCAGATTTTTAAATTATTGGTTAAACATGGGGCCAACATTGAAGATATTTATAATTTTAACAATACTGTGTTGCATTTTGCATCGCATTATAATAATATGAATATGGTTTTGTTGCTCTTGGAAAAAAAAGCAAATGTTGATGTTTTTGATAAGAACCGTGTTACTCCGCTGCATTTGGCCTCACTACGTAGGAACATTGAAATTGTTAAATTATTACTAAACAATTCCGCCAAGGTCGATCCCATAACCAGGTTTGGTTATACTCCTCTATTATATGTTGTGAAAGATGCTAATAAGGAAGAGAATTTGGAATTAATGAAGGTTTTATTAGAGAACGGAGCAAATGTTTCTGCAGCGAATATGCAAAATAGAACTTCTTTGCACTTTGCCTCAATTGATGGACATTTCAAAATCGCCGAATTGCTTCTCAATTATTCAGTTAAAGTCGACAAAGTGGACGAAAATGGCTGGACGGCGCTGCATATGGCAGCCTCAAAAGGACAAGCCAAAATTGTGGAAATTTTATTGAAACATAATGCGAGTGTGGAATTAAGGCAAAATGAAAATCAAACAGCTTATGATTTAGCAGAAATTAACAAACACGATGGGGTTTTGAGAATATTTGAAAAATATTCAAAAACCGAAGGAAAAGGAAATGGGCTTAATAATCCGGGAAATAATATTCCTAGGGAAACTATTATTGCTATTGTTCTTTCCTCATTGTTTGTAATTTTGATTCTCCTAATTATCATCGTGCTGCTTGGTGTGAAGTATCGAAATAATAGAATCGAATTAAAGCGATTTTTAAATGAAGAAGAAATCAAAGAGTTCAACGAAGGAGAAAGAATATATAGTAATTTACAAAGTGAGGAAATTCAGGTTTTTAGATATAATAATGCCTATGAAATCACAAGAGAAAAACTTGTTATAGGTAAAAACTTGTTCTTTTGTTTTAGATGTTATAAATTATAAAATATCATATTCAAAATTCATAATTTTACATTTTTAAGGAAAAAAATTCTTGGAAGTGGAAATTTCGGTATGGTTACAAGCGGAAGTGTTGAAATTAATAACCAATTCATTGAAGTTGCAATTAAAGTAGCAAAATCTGGAATTGAACTTTCCCAAATCAAAGCTCTTTTAGATGAATTAAAAATTATGTCTGTAATCGGAAAACATGAAAATATAGTATCACTTATTGCTGCGTGCACGGAAAATATTAATAAAAGTATTTATTAAATATTGTTGATATTAAAATAAAAGCTATGATAATATACCATATATTGAACCTACATATTAATATAATATATTTAATTTTACTACGATATAATTAATTATTCAGAAGTATTTTTAAAATTGTGAATGAAAAATTAATTTTTTAACTATAGACGAAGTGTATGTTGCTGTTGAATATTGTGAAAAGGGAAATTTATTGGAAAATTTAAAAGCGATTAAAATTAATTTAAAAATAAAAAATACGAACATATATGAAAATTTTGTAGGGTGAATACACACGTTTGAAATATATTCATTTTTAAAAAATTCGATATTTGTAAAAAAATAACTAAATTCTAATTGTTTTAATTTTATCGTAAAGTCAAGTTTCAAATGAGGTGTCTAAACAAATTTTGCTATGGTCTTTTGAAATTGCGAATGGAATGTGTTTTCTAAGCAAAAATAAGGCAATAATATTTTTTCTTCTATGTAAAATATAAATTTTAATTAAATTAAAAATATAATTATGTTTTATTTAAACATTCTACATATATTTAACACTTTGTGATTGTAGATAATATTTTATATTTTGCAATTTTAAGGTTGTACACTGCGATTTAGCGGCACGAAACATTTTGATAATTGCTTCAAACAAAAGTAAAATTTGTGATTTTGGTCTTTCAAGATATTTGTTTGAAGACTTAATTTATACAAAAAAGTCAAAGGTTTCAATTTTTATTTCTTAAATTCCTAATCACTATCTTCAAACAATAATATATAATATATATTCAATTAATTCTAAAGGCAGATTTGTTTGAACAACTTGGAAATTTTTTATTTCATATAATTTTAATTTTAGTTTACTTTGAAAATATTTTATTCTGATATTCTACAATCAGACTTTGATTTATTTTAATTATAATTAAGAATATTAATTGATAATTTTATATTTGTTTCAGTGTCCTTTACCATGGAAATGGATGGCACTCGAATCTTTAAAATTATTTGAGTTCTCTGAAAAATCGGATGTATGGTCATATGGAATTACTTTATGGGAAATATATTCCTTTGGATCAATTCCTTATCCAGGATTGACATGGAGTACTGACTTTGAAAAATCATTAAATAATGGAATGAGAATGGCAAAACCTTCGAATGCCCCTGACAAATTGTATTTTTTATTAGGGATAATATTTAAAATAATTACCGATTATTCTTTAATTTAAATTGCTTAAACACTAACAAATATAAGTTCAAAATTTATAAAAATTAATTTTTCGATTTTAGATATGAGCTCATGAACAATTGCTGGTTTATTGAAAAAATAAATCGTCCAAGTTTTTCTGAAATCGTGAATTACATTCAAAATATGAACGATTTTAAAAATATAATATAAATTAATATATAATTAAATTAAAATTTAAGTAATAATTACATTCATATGGTAGTAGTAGAAATAATAATTTATTTATTTACAAATATTCGGTGAGTACCTTTTGGCCGACACAATGCACTAAAATCCCTATATTCGGTTTCTTTTACCCGCCCAGCCGACACTTCTTCCATGCGACATAGCTCACCCGACGCTTCCTTTCCCCGACTAGGGAAAATAGCATTAGGATTTCTTACTCAAAAAATGTCCCCTTTTCCCGACAGAGAAAATACACAATTTCTTACTCACCTGACACGTTCCACCCGATATATTCCACCCGACTATTGAAAATCTCAAAACATTTCTTACTCAAATAAGGTTCCCTTTAGCCGACACAGAAAATCAAAGTTAGATTTCTTACTCACCCGACACGTTCCACCCGACACAGTCCAAGTTAGATTTCTTACTCCCTCTACACCCGATAGATTTCTTACTCACACGACATCTGTTAGATTTATAATTATAATTTTTTACCATACCTATTTACTAAACCACTTATCTCTAACAAGCAAATATTTATATTAATGCTTACCTATTGATATATTTACTAGTTAGGGATAAGTGGTTTAGTAAATAGGTATTGTAAAAAATTATAAATATAAATACTTATTTGGGTAATGTTTAATCCTTTTATAAGTAACCTAATATAGTTATTTGGCCTAAAGTTCCCTTTGCCCTCAATATTTTTTATTGACGTATATTATAGGATAAGTTGAATTAGTCATAAAGCAGAAATGAATTCAATGTAATTAAAGTCAGTTCATTTCGAAAAAATATTATGTATTACCTATTCAGAAATATGGTCAAAGATTATATTATGTATAAGATTAATTTAAAGTATTTATTATGTAAAAAGTTTTTTAGAAGTAAATGTACTTTACAAGATCACATAAGAAGGCATAATGGAAAAAAATCATACAATGCAAAATTTTTAAATATGACTGTTAACAGGATGGAAATTTAAATCAACACATGAGAATACAAAAAGGAGAAAAATCTTTCAAGTGCAAAATTCTTGATTATTCGTTATAGACAAAATGAGCATTTAAATTGACAATTGAGAATTCACACAGCATGAGAATACACAAAAGAGAAAAATCATACAAATGCAAACTTTGTGAAATTCAGTTAGCCAAATGAAAACATTATTGAAACAAAATAATTCTCAATCGTGTGAGTCTTCCTTCAATTTGCAACTTGCACTCAAAGAGATTCACAATGAAAAAATAGCTATGGCCAATGAGTCGATTATAACAGGAGCTTTGGCGTCTTCCATCATTTTAATTATCCAAAGTCTTAGAATCAAGGATTGTTGGATTGCTATTGAAGAGGCAGGGAAAGCATATGAGGATAATAAAATCATTATACGAGAAATTCACAAGGAAACGTATGGAAAAGATGGGCTTTTGGACCAAGTCAATAATTTACAATCACTGTTGGAAACTTACAATTCAGAAAGAGTAGATGAAGAGAAAATGTTCATCTTGAGGAGAATCAGAAGCAAAATATCTTTCGTCATATTATCCTACACAAACGTCAAAAATAAAATTTGTGAGAATTTTAATTAAACCTTTTATGTATGTAGGTATTAGAAATAGGTATTTCAAATAGTCAATAAAGTTAACTTATGCCTTATCGTATTTTAAAAAATTTGTTATAAAATATATTGTTTAAAAATTTAAAAATGAGTTTATATGGTATGCCATATCTTTATTTTTATGATATGGCAAGCCTGGCATTTCGGTTCGGTGATAGTTAGGAACACCAAAATTTTTGTGAATTTTCTTTAGAGGTCCTAGTATGAATTTATCATGTAGTTAGATTTTTACCTATCATCTAAATCTGTTTAAGTACATTTACTCCTATATTGTATATGAAAATGCTAATTGATGAGATACGATAATTTTATATTTAGTTTACCTTCAAGACGCATTTAACAAAGTTAAAATGGGTAATTATGATTTTGATTTAATTGAACAAAGAGCAGTAATAAAGTTTTTATCATTAGAAGGATTAAGAGGGACAAACACTCAAATGAATGGACTTATTGGGCAGTATATTACATTCAATATTCACATAGGTCACTAAAACTCGGGTACTTGCTTAATTTACTAATTACCATTAGTTAACATATAGTATAATACAAAGTTGTACATATCTATAAACATTCATCCTGGCATTTATTTGTATGGATAATAGACATGATAAATTACTAAACAATTTAGTATGTATATACATATAATATGGTAACATACATTAGAGTATATAAGTTTTAACTCTTGTAGTAGAATCTTCTACTCCCTGTTAGAAAATGAACAAATGTTGCTAACTAAATATTTCCTAGTTAAGCATGAAGTGTAATGAAACTAATGATTGTTAACCTGTTTGTCGGTTAATGTTGCAAGCTATCACTAACAAGCCATCAATTGCTAAATGAGCTCTATACATAAAAGCGCAATACGTAATATCTTCATAGTACAATTATTCATTCATTCATTAATTATTCCTGTACCCAAAATCTTAATATGTATAGTAACAATTCATACGACTGCATGTACTATATCAGTAGTTATATATATTTAAATATTTATAAAATAATACCAATTGACAAATTCAGAATATTTATTTAATTCCTAAAATTATTCTACTATACACTAATATGGTATACATATGTAACATATTATAAGTATGTTACATATATAAATATGTATTTTAACATTTTATTATTTCTCTAAAAGACTATCCACTAACTTATCTTTAGCATATATTATCTTAACCAGACATTTAATTTTTGACCTGGGTCATTTAGCCACAATGACCAATAGTTAAATATGATGGTTGTATCAATCAAACCGCGATCCGATCAGTTGGAGTCTGATTGCCTGAGACGCCTCGAGTTGGGCTTCCACTTCTTCAATAAAACCGTTGACTGACCACAACGTAAACCATGTGTAGGGAATGGAAAGACCAAAATCCCTCCAACCCAAAAATCCGTTCCGACCACCAAAACAAGGAGGATGAAAATGAATTTGAAGAAATCCATGCAGCGTTGGATTGTGATCCAAAGACTTATTCGCCCTCCACATCTCTAAAACATTGGATTAGAAACGGCCAGTTTGTATTGTACAATGTACAATGTATTTACATACTTATGTATGTAGGTATATGGTCAGTATATGTATTTAAATTTAAAAGAAAGTGAAACAGAGGTTGAGAGCAGAGTAAACAAAACATCCAATAGCGCACGTTTTGTTTAAAAAGTTCAACTCTTGGGTTTGAACCGTCGGAAAGTAATTGCGAAGGGAAATCCCGGGCCAAAGATTCCCGTCCTTGTTCAACGACCACTTGTACGAGATGAAAAAATAGGTCGCAATTGAAGATGAAATTGTGGTAGACGATAAGTTCTGTATAAATATGTAGATTCAATAAAATTCAAATATTTCCATTTAGGGTTCGTCACGAAAAATTAAAAAAATTATATTAGTATGTAAATGTATTTACTTGAAACTAATATTCCAAATATATCCAACTCCCAAAATATAAAAGTTTAATAAAAATTAGGAATGATGCATTACGAATATTTCTTGCGTGTGAAAAATGTGTTAAACTACGGAAATCGTTTACAATTAACTTTGATTAAAGATGACCATGAATCCAAAATTGCCCAATAAGTTAAAATGCCATTACAGGCCGTCTTTAAAATAATATTTTTCTTTGTAAAATTAATGACAAAATTAATGATTGAGATGAATCCGTAATTTCTTACAATTTCCAATATGATAACCATGTGAAGAGCACTCGTGGCGCTACTCGTACCGAAATTTCGTAGACACCGACGAAATGTTTTTATGTCAACCAAACACATCTTGCTTTGGTCCCAACCCCAAAATCCCGGTAGAGGAGTCGGTGAGTATGTGAGGAGTTCGGAGAGGTTGGTCCATCTCCTTTTGTAACCTCGTTCACTCATGCTCATGAATGTCCGTCAACCAAATAAGAAGCCAAATTTTGGAAATGTATGATTTAATAAAAGAACAAACTCTTGTTTTCAAGTAGAATACAGTGAGAACGAAAAATCCCGAGTGGAAGCCGAGTTTCCCCATTTACCGCCACCCGTTCACGAGTTCTCCCGTTGTAATTCATCACCAGAGTTCTCCTTCTCGTTCCTTCGCGGGCACTTCGATGACCCGCGGCTTGTCGATGATCCGTGCAGTTCGGTTCCCCTTCTCCACAATCCCAATGATCCAAGCCTGGTAGCCTTCTTGTTTCTCAATGTCCTTGCAATACGCTGCTGCTTGCTCCCGAGGAAGGCAAATGAGAAGCCCACCTGTGAAACCAATCTCGTTTGACATACACTTCAATCATAGCTTACAAAACGATGATCTCAGGAGGAAATTATAAAATTTATAAAATCCACTTCCTACCTGAAGTCTCGGCAGAAAGCCCTTGAAGGAGTTGGAACATGTTGCCGCAAGCTTTAGCCACCGCAGTCATCTTCGCGATCACTGGCAGGTTATGAATGACAAATGACACTTCTGCCTTTTGGTTCTTCGCTAGATTCTGAGCATGACCGAGAAGCCCAAATCCAGTAATGTCCGTTGCTCCATGAGCGTTGTACTTGTGCATGAGACGGGCGGCTGGGGGGAAATTAATTCAATTTGCAATTATCTCCCTTTTCTTTCTTTATAAAATGTATATTAAAATGGTAAACTGTACATTACCATTCCGATTGAGTCGAGCCATGGAATCCATTGATCTATTGTAGGCTTTACGGACATCATCTTCGGTCACCACGAGCTTAATGCGGTTCCAGCGTTCGGGCATGTCAAGCCATTGATGAGCATTCACGGCGACCTGAGTCCCCAATGGCTTCGTCAGCACCAAGACGTCTCCCGCAACCGCGTTCTCAGGCCTGTCATTATTCCAAATGCCATAAAAATATAACATTTCAACTCAATGTTTAATTTAATATTTTAATTTTAATTTAGTTCAATGGCTTACACAATGATCTCAGGTGCCTGGCAGATGGAAGAGGCGACACCGCCAATGGTAATCCAAGGATTCACAACTGTTTGACCACCAGTCACATTAGTTCCAGCCTCGACTGCTCCTTCCTTTAAATTATAAATGACATTTGCTTATAATTAATTTAATTATTTAAAAAAACAACTTTGCAATTTAACAAGAAGTGTGTCATCCTCACTTTGAACCCTTGCATAATAAGAGGAATGACGACGTCTCTCTCCTTGTCAGTCAATTTAGAAGAAATGGCGATGAGCATCAACATGTTGTCGCATTCAGTAACTCCAAGAGCATAAAGGTCGCTAAGTACGTTCGCACAAGCGATCTTCCCTGTAATATCACACATGCGTTAATGTCAATGGTCATTATAATGAAATGACGGTTAAGTCTAATGTAATAATATGTAGCTATTCAATGTGTATTTAATACCTTGCATGTAAGGATCGTCAACAAGTGGATAAAAGAAGTCAGTAGTTTGAACAAGGCAGAGGCTGGGGTGGCGAAGCGGCGTGACTGACGAGTCCATCCCGATCCCTAAATGACAATTCATGAGATTGGGCTAACTGACGTCGCTTACCAATCCGTGGAATGCCGATAGAGTGGAAGAGGTCATCGTGGGTTTGGGCGGGGTCGTCGGCGAGTCCCTCCAAGAGTCTGCTAAGAGTCTCCTGGGGGACTTTACACCCTCATCCTTTCAGATCCGCATACTTTGTGAGTCGAAACGTAGAATCGAGCTCATGGGCCACCGGATCAAATGGCCTCCGAACCAACGACCCGCCCGCACCGCTCAGCTCCAAATTCGCCGTTTCCGCCATCATCCGTCCACCAACTAAAAACCACAATTAAAATTGTGTCAATATCTACCATATTCCAATCGGTGATTGCCACCCAGCCAAGCGGTGGCAAGGACCACCTTTAATTGGAATCTGACCACCGATGAGACCTTCATTGAATGGTTGGACAGACGAAGGGAGAGGTCGAGTGTTTACCTGGTGTTCGCCTTCGAAGATAGTTAAGAAGGATGAAAAGGACCGGAGATCCGAGATGAAAAGTTCCCAAGCGGCAATGAGGACTTGGGGTTGAATTAGACGCGTCCCCGAGAAGGAACCGAAACCCCAACACCCAAAAGTGCCAATTGGGGATTGGTGGAAAGACTCGGCGCGAGAGGTTGAACCTCCTCTCAGTTGCCATCATTGATTCAAACAGGCAAAAATTGCAACATGCCAAGTTGGGAAGAAGGAAAAGGGGCGAAGTGAAAGACTTTTTTTCCTCTCCTCATTCATTAAATACATTAAAACGATGAAATCTATGTAAATATTCTATAAATATATAATATACATGTACAGTGTTTACAACTCTATACTTCATGCATTTGTCAAAACCGTCAAAAATATACAATTATTTCATATGCATATATGAATATCACCATTAAGAATTAATTAATTTTAGATTAAATTCTCTAACTTCATAACTAATTAGAATAATTCTATGATTTTATGCATACCAATGAAAAAATAAATGTTTGCCAGTACTTATGTTTTTATTAACGATCAAAGAATCATTATTAAGGAATTGTCATAATAAACTTGGTACATAGATAAGTATTCGGTATTTGTCTAACAACATACCTTATTATTTATTTAAATGTTAAACACTCACGTACATCTGTATATTTTTATACAATGTGCATGTCACAAGTAATTTAATAAATATTAGATTCATAAAAAGTATATCAATCAAACGCATTGGACATTTTAATTAACATGTACAGTTAAGCAAATAGTAAGTTAGTATTAATAAGTTAACAAAACAATGAGACTCAAATCATTTCATAGTAAATTTCAGATAATATTATAGTGAATGATTGAAAAGAGTTGAAACAAATGGTTTAATCGAATCAAATATGGAGGTAATATCCCCTAAAAATAAAATCATAAATTAAAACAAAATAAGCAAACAATTAAAAAATGGTAAGTAAAAAATAGATTTAAGAAGGCAAAAATTGTAAAAACGGGCATTGTTTAAGAAGATGAGCATGAGAATAAGATTTTTTAATAAATTCAATCATGGTCCAACTTACGGAAGCTTCATTTTCATGAAAATGTGAGTGGTGAGAAGAGCGACGACAACACAGATGAGTCCGACCGAGGTCATAAGATAGTAGCCGAGTGAGGAATGACTCTTCACCGCTCCTCCCGAAGAGTGGTGACTCCGATAAAGAATGATGAATCCGACACCGCCGATTGTGAAGAGAAAGCTTGAAGCCAAGCCCTCAAGAATATACTGTCCATTTACTCTATAAGGCATAAATGCGACCTACAATATTTTGGAATACAAATTATTAATTCAAACAAAATGAACCTATTTAAGTTTAATTGAAATTGACACATTGATAATAGTAAAGGAACGTTCTCAACAATTTGAACTTGATAAAATATATTTCACATACCGGACGTGAAACACCACGTTCATCGACTGTACTTCCAACTCCAGGTGGTTCGACAATCACATCGTAAATCACACCTACAATTGAAATGGAAATTTAGGGAAAAAATTAACGCTAATTAATTAGTCATACTTTGGATATATTTCAAGTCTCATAGATTTTCATAGTTAGGGAATAAGCGTTCAATTTAATCAAATCGTATTGAGAATTTGACTCGAATTCAATTACCGGCAGTGACGAGGAAATATGAGAAGAGTGCAAGAGCAAAGACAGTCATGGCAGAGGGTTGAGTGACCCATCCCGGTTTCCGAATCTTCAGATTTGGAACTGCCAGGACTTTGAAGGGAAGGCGGACGAAGAAATCCATCCCGGGCGAGTTGATTAAATGAGTTAAATTGACTTTCTTAATTCAATATTGAATTGATTGTGACTTGTTGGCCTCCTCCGTGTGTTCCCTGTTGGATTCTGCGGATGTTCGGGCGCCAAGATCCGACTCCTCCTTCTCAAAGTGGATACCCAGGATGTGGTCAATTGAGCTCATCGACAAGGGTTCAATCCATTGACCTCAAAGACATTTAATCACAATAAAGGTAAACCACCATTCAATAGAAAACTCTCTTACCTACCATTTAAAATTAAAAATTTTAATTTGGGAAAATACCTCTTTAAATAGTCCCATTAATTGGAAATCTCATTTTGGAAACTTTGGATTGTAACATTTAAAATTTAAATATATATGAATACTTTAAATTCAGGACGTTGCTATAATTAGTAAAATTATACCATATATTGAATAACGAATAAACTAAATGTTTTATTATTAATAATAGAATTAAAAAACTTTACTAGACTTCATATGATAATTCCTGATTTGGTCATTTAATTATTATTATTATTATTATTCAATAAGATATATTTTAATTGTTCATTCTGAGATTTTATAAATTTATAATATCCATTTACCGTTTACATATTTTAATACACTTTTGAATTGTGGTGCATCTATCTGTAATTCTTATCTTTCTCTATATAAATAGATATGTGGACTTTTGATTAATGATAAGAAATCATGGTGCATTTAACCATTTCACATATCGTGAAACTTGTAGTAAAAAGAGAATGAGTTTCTACATACCTAATTGTGGGAATTTTATTAAAACCATTTTTGTGACTTATAAGTATACTTAAAAGTTTTGTATATCAACTACAGGTTTTTACGGTGATATTGATTCCCGTTAATGATATCGAATCTTTCATCTCTATTTTTTATTTCTTCCTTTATCCAACATTACAAAGTTCTCATTGATTTCTCATTGACCCTCGTCTTACTTTTCTAATCCACCCGGTTTTCATTGCCAAGTTCGGGTGATTTAAGAAATAAAATCTAAATGATGATTTTCTTCCAGTTTTGACACCTGAACCTTTAATTAAAAACGAATTGATTAATCTTTGGGTGAATGAGTAGGATGGGGGAGACGACGATGGATTATCCGGACAATCCGGAAGCTTTGCAGAGCATCGACGAGCTCTTCATCTTCAATGGAACGAGGATCCAAGAAGTGATGATGGACATCAACTTTGCATGGCTCCTTTTCTCCCTCATCCTCGCCATGAGCTGGGTCGTGTACATAGCATTTTATTCCTCCCGGGTCACGGGTCTTCTCCTTACCAAAGTCGCCAATCGGTTCTTTATTAAAAACGGCCACTTGTACATAGGTAACAGTATAACTTAATTAATTAATTCATTTAAATCATTATACTCAATTTATTCATTTTCCTTTGTCTGAATAGGATCGCTTTCTCTCTCAGCCCTTTCTGGAAAAGTTATGTTCAGAGATCTCGTATATGTGACGGAAGATTTTTCCCTGCGAGTTCAAGATGGTTGGCTCATCTTCCGTTGGTGGAGAGCTTACGTTCCAAAGGACATTTCCGAAGGTAAATAAAAATTCATTCTTCGACTTCCAATTTATTTAATATATTATTTCTTATTGGATATTTTATTTATTTATTTATCCACATCGCAGATATGTCTCACTCGGATACACGTCTCTCAATTCTTCTAAATGGATTCGAGTATCATTTGTACAATCGGAGTGAACTTTACTCTCGACTCGAGAACCTCTTTGGACTCGACCCTCTTGTTATATTAGGCGGGTATGCCGACCCGGTGGCGGAAGAAGGAAAATCCCACCCGAAACCCCCTTCTGCGGTTGGATACTCTTGGCGTGATCTCATTCCTGTTATTAAACTCGAATTCACAAGTGTTGGTTACAATTTTTACTTAACTCAATTTTATTGTTAATTTGAATTTTTGTTAGATTTAACAAGTGATATAATTATAAATTGAATTATACAGGGTCGTGTTGTATTTGGAAACACGATTGTTCCTTATACTCTTGCAGTCGTTGTGGAAGAGAGTCATCTCATTTACACAACAAAACCTGCAGCTTCACGTTTAGATCATTTTATGCACATTGTAAAGTGCAGAGCTGAGAATTTTAAGGTCAATTTTACTTTTATTTACTTAGGGGAAAACTTCAATTTTGCATTTAAAATTAGTAGTTTACGATTTTTTAATTTTATTATTCAGGTGCTATTAAGTCAAACTCCAAAATATACCGGTTTGAAGGATGAACCTCCAAGACTTATGGGAGAAGGTTTTGGCATTTTAACGTCAAACAAAGTGGAATTGTATTATTATATGGATGAGCCAGGTGACGATTAGTTTAATATTTATATTATAAATATATAAAATAGTGAATGTTCTAGTTAATATGACATGAAATTACTATACCAATGAAAATATATTATTTAATGTTTTCCTAAAGGTCTTGTTCCGGCTGAACCAGAAATGCTTCAACTTGCAAATGGTGAATTTGTCGAAGCTAATCCCCCCATTTGGGGAATTGATATTAAAGTAATTTTACTTCATTTAACTATTAATGCTAAATAAGAGAATTGACTATAATCATATAAGCTTTAATTAACCAACTATTAATCTAAATGATGTAGTGCGGTAAAGGCACGGACTTCAGTTACGGTCCGTGGGCAGATCGCCAACGAGAACTTCTTTACAAACTGTTTTTTCCCCAAGACTACGAACCGTTGAAACAAACAAAGGCTCCCAAAGCTGGGGAAGAAAGGCAAATTCAATCTTTTGACATTCGGCTATCGACGTTAAACGACGCCACCATTGACATTCTATTTTCTAAAGACGAGGTTCATAAATCTTAAATTATATATACAAATATATAATATACAATAATATATATGTAAATCTATAAGTTATAGTAAATATCCAATTTTAAATTATTAGTAATGAACAATGCTGTAATTAAATTATTAGGAGACGAATGCGATTCACATGAACATTGGTCCTGGATCATATCTCGAAGTGACGATCCCTTGGGTAGTTCACTTAAATGGCTACACAACCAAAATCACCGGCCAGTTGCTTCATCTTGAAGCTTCAACGAGTCTTCAGGTGAGATTTTATAGAAATATAAAATATTTATGATTCAATCAAGAGAATAAAAAATTAATAATTATTGTTTCCATTTATTAGTTTCGAGATTTTGTTGAAAGTGAAACTCTTGAATTTAATGTTAAATCTCAATATCCAATTCATTGGAATGATCATCAAGAATGGAGTATGACTTTAACGGGATGTAAAGCAACAGCTTATCTCATCTACGCTCATAAATGGTTCTTCCAAGGTGAGGATTATTTTCATAAATACATTTCAATGTGTCATTTGTAAAATTAAATATACTGTTTTTGTAATTATGTACCTATTTACGAATTTGTCTTTATTTTATTTAATCCTTTCATTTTGAATTTTGGGCAGCTTTGATCAATGATTGGGGAAGTCGAACTCCTCCAGATCTCCTTCATTTTGTTCCATACACTTGGAGGATAAGTTTTTGTCTTAAAGAGTTTGAAATCATCACAACGACTAACGAATTCAATTGGATTGATTGCTCTTCCCAGCACCACGAGAATTGTAAAATTAAACTCTTCATTTTATCTTATGTTAAAATATGTCAAAATAAATTGATTTGTTGTAGAATTAATAACCAATTTTAATTCTAGTGCTACTTGGAGCTTGTGGAGAAGTTTTCGAACTTTCCTTTGATCTTCCATTCGATGAGTTTCTTCCTGAAACTGTCCTTTTCAAATTTTGGATTCAAGTTGAAGGAGGCGATCTCAATTTCTTCGTTCCTGACACAAGCACTGGAGCTGTCGCTTTGGAATCTCTCACTCGCAATGCCAAAATTCGCGACAGAGATGGAAGGGATAAATGGAATTTATCAGAGGCCTCTTCGCCTAGCGGAAAAGTTAAAAAGTGGAGAAACGTTTGCTTAACCAGGTCGGTATTGATCATTGTGATATTATCACTTATATAAATATTCAAAAATTAAAATACCAGAAAATAAAATTCTACCTTTTAATTGCTTATAATGTGAGATTAACATTAATTTTAATTACAGTGAAAGATGGATTGAGTGTTGGAAAGTTCCTATTGTTGCTGTCAGCATTGGTTTCAATTATCATCCAATGCCACCGTTAGGTCCAAGTCCTCAAGCTGACGTTACAACTCCAGAAAAAGAAGAAATTCTTCTCTCTCCCATGCGAATGGCGGGAGGAGCTGAAGTCCGTGGGGAAAGCCCATGTGACCCATTGTCCCTACCTCCAGACACCGTTCACGTCGAGTGTGAAGTTGGACCATCTGATATTCTCCTATATGGAACTCTTCTCAAACTTATTATCAATCTTAAGGTAGCTTCATTCTAATATTCATTTGGCTTCCTTTTATACATCATCGTATTTACATCATCATCATCGTATTTAAAGTTATTAATTAAATTCCATAGTCATTCACTTTCTTTTTCTCTACAGGAGAATATTTTTGGAGAGTTTCAAGATTTTGTGGATATGGAAAGACTTCGGAGTGGAACTGGAACCCCAACATTTACATTTAAGCCTCCACCACAAAGAAGAGAAGAACCAAAATTCACTGACATGAGAGTTTATAGACCCCTTGAAGTAACAGTTTCTGCAACGATACACGACGTTCGTGGACATCTCCTTAAGGTTCAAATTATTATTTGTTATATAAGAAACATTTGTAATTTTTTACCAAACTCGACTATTTAATTATATTTAAGTATATACTTTAATTAACTATAGTTAACTAATTGGTCATTTTAGAATTGTAACGAAAGGGATCCGCCTTGTCCGACTATTTGTGTTGAGAGATTTGGATTTGAAATGGACAAAAAGTACAGAGAAACGACACTGCAAGTTCTCCTTTCTCCTATCATGCTCATTGTCACTGATACCATTGAGAGACTTGATAGTGGAGATAACCATTTGAAAGACGGCTATTTAATGCTTTCAGCTCTTCAAGTAAATACAAAAGAAATTATTAATTTAATTTACAAATTAAATTCCCTTACAAGATAAATATTACTATGTACGTACATTGAAATAAAGTAAACAAACTCTTAATTATATTTAGGTCCGCGGTCATGCGATGTTTAGCGGCAAAGGTAGATCATTGGATGAAGAAACTCTTGAATACGCGTGGCTCATTGAGATCTTGCTTGGGAAATTGAGTGGAAGATTAACTGCTGCTCAAGCTGAAGGGATTGTAGAAGCATGTGAGGCATTCTTTATGGCATTTCTCGATGTTGAAAATGACCTTAGACCTCCTTACGCATTTCTCCAATGTCACCATGGAGAGAATCAGTTTGAATGTCCAAAGACCATCACCACAGTTTGCCCAACTCCAGAAGATCTCAAATACAAGATGGTGCGTGTTGCTCTCGATGCTGCGGACATTTACCTTGTAGAAGGCGGTTCAGCTTTGAGTCTTTGGGTAAAATTTTTTTCAATTTACTAACATAATATATTGAAATATAATAACTTTAAATGAACATGGATATCGAATTTAAAATATATTATACAATATGCATTTGCACATATGTAAGACTATAAAATGGGGTAACCTGACATTTGATTTTAAAGATATCGCCAATTCGTGCTGGTTTGTGCAATTTACATGGACGTGGGAGCAAGGAAGGATTAACGGTGCTTTTACCAAGTGTTCAAGTTCGACATCTCGTCATGGTAAACCCTTCCTTTACGAAGCGGTTTCAATTTTCCGACCTCAATGTCGAATCTTCTTCAGACACAGTGACTGGAAGTTTAACGAGTCGTACTGAGTCCCTGGCCCAAAGTCCGGGATCTGCCACTTGCCCATCCTATCTTTGGCTAGAGGCAGGGGCGATTGGTCTTGGTCCACTTTGTGTTGAAACTGCGTTGAAGGGAAATTCAGCGGGTCTTCAAACTCCATTTCTTCACCTTCACGATGACACGAATCGGAAGTTGTGGTTTCTTTGGCGCGGAGCTTCATGTTCTTGTGTTGGGGGTTCGGAGTTCTTTGGGAAAAACGCTGCCGGTCCGAGATTCTTTTGGCCATCTGCCAAAGACTGGACGGATGGATCCAATGTGGCTTCTTTTCGTGTTAATCCGAGTGGAGAAGATCCAGGGTTTGGGCAAAGCATTTTAAAAGAAGGAACTTTGATGTTTGACACTCCTCCGTACACCACGGGCGGAGGAGTTTCCTTGCTCCAACTTCCTTCTGAGTGGGGACGCGAACCACCGCCAAAATCTGCAAGTGGGAAAGCGCCTTTTACATTTCGCCCTTCTCTTCTTGCTGACTCCAGCGCTCCTTCTTCCTCTGGCCCTTCCAAAGGCTCAAGAAGTAGCACTTTAACATCAAGACGCCTTTCCCATCCTACACATTCCTTACTTCGAAGACAGTCCAAAGTTGGGGATCTTGCCGAAGAGTCCCATCTCCGTCTTCCCACCATTCCCCGAACTGCCTCCACTTCCTCAGACTCAAAAATTCCCTCAGATTTCTTTGGACCTGAAGAAGAAAAGCAAATTAGTTCGATACCTCAAAATGGACTTCGAGAAAGTGGAGGTTTACAGAAAACGGTGAGAATCATAAGATACATTGTATATTTACATATTCTATATGTAAGTATTAGAAGGTATATTATTTTATTATTGATTCCTTTTTTTGGATATTTAGCAATGGATGGAAAGTTCCACGAGTCTCGATTCATTATCCGACGTTTCATTTATTTCTGCTCTCTCCGTCCAAGAAGAGTGCATGGTTAATTTACAAATGCATTTAAATAAACCGATCGTGGAATCCTCTTTGTTGATGCCTTGTTATATGAGTCATCTAACTCAAGTAAACAACTCAGATTTACCATTTTTGTATTCAAACTATCTAATGGACTGTTGTTTATTTATTAGCTTAAATGCGACAACTGGCATGTTGCAGCTCCAACTGCAGCTTCAGATTCTTTAGGATTTGCTCCTTTCCTTCAAACAACAGACGGAAAGCTCATTTATGCAGGTAAATATATCTACCAAAGTATTTGCATTTATCAATTGATATGCATATATCGATAAATAATTCCTTCTTTAAATGATATATGTGTTAGTAATATTTACAAACTCTACGAGGAACTTCTTATTTGACTTTTCTGTTCTGTATTTTTAAATGCAAGTGTAATTAAGAATATTGATGAATAAAATTCCTAATCAGTTTAGACACGTTTAGCTCTCTTTCTCTTGACAAATCACAAACTGTTCGTCAATTATAAAGGGAAGTCCTTAAGAAATACATAAGGGAAGATAGGAAGATCCAAGTGTTGCATAATGCCCATTGCTGATAGGCTTTGCTTTGTTGGGGTTAACTGATTTACCCGTTCTGGTTCCTATTGGAATAGTTGGTGAATGATCTTACTTATCCGATTTACACAATCTTAAATTTGATAATAGAAATGATTAACCATTGCCTTTTAAATGAGGATTAAAATACTACTTATTGTATTATAAACCAAATGAATATTATTCTCGAATAAAGATATCATATTTATCAAACAAATTGCTATTACTACAGAATACTTGATTCTATAGTAATACACAAGGATAATGTAATAAATACATAGCCCATGTACAAGAGAAATAAATAATGGAAATGTCTTTGACTTGGTTACTTCATATATTCATGCATTATTTTAAATTTGTAATTTTTAATATAGGGTCAAAATACACTCCTTACTTTGAGCCTCTTGTTGACGGCTTCACGACTCTTGCAATGGTCAACGTTGAGGGTGATGATGGAAGTCCATCAACTCCTATGGCTGAAAAAAGCCCAACCTACTCTGAGAGAAAAACGCGCGACGAAGGATCTGATGATGCCTTCTACCGTTCCATTCTCTTTGCTGATGTAGAAACAGCCGTGGACTCAACAACGGTGATTGTCCGGACAAAAAATGACATTAACATCATGTTATCGCCAATGCTTCTAGAAGCTGCCCAAAAGTAAGGACAAAATTTCCTACGAATTTTAAATAACTTTACATGCGGGACTACTAATAATGACCTCCTCACAAGATATTATTTTAATGGCATTAGTTAATTAAAATATATATCTTAACATAAATGTACATTAAATGCCATTTTTGTTAAATTTTACTTTTTTCTTAAGGTTTATTGAGGCTGTGACCCCAAGTCAATGTCTTTTGCATCCGATGACTGTAATGACGCGTCTTCATCGACAATGCATTTCTAGAGTGGAAAAGGCCAACACGTTGAAGAAGGAAAAGGCCCTTCTTTTGGCCAGGATTCAAGGGAATAGAAGGGGAACGGGAATTCGAAGTGAAGAAGCCTCTCCTTCTCATACGGCACTATACGAGGAAATTTCTCGAACTGCAATCCAGGGATCCATTTCCCTTCCTAAGGTATTTAATCAAGGATTAGGTTTAAACAATAACTTTTTTCATGTTAATTGAATATTGTATTTTGATATTAATTAAATATTGTAAATACTTTTAGGTGAATATCACCTTATTGCAAGCGAGCGTTGTTGAGGAAGTCATTAGCTTTTCTGCTCTTGATAACATTCGAGATTTGATGTGCGTGAGTCTTTTGGCCGTGGCGATTGAAGAAACTGAATTTCATTTTCTTCTTCGCGAGGAAACGAAAAAGTCTGTGCAAGTTCTTCATCGCCCTTCAATTCTTCCCAAAGCTGCAAAGAAAAGAAAGAGTAAAATTTCCACTTCTGACTCTCTTCTTTCCGAACCCGTGTTCATTGAAAATGCTGAAGCCATTTCTGAACTTCTTTCTGTGTCTGTTGACATTCGGAGGATTCACGGACAACTCCGGCGACTAAAAAACGATTCCTCAATTTTGCGCGAAGCTGTCATCACAGCAATCCCAAATCAACATTCAAAAGTTCTCTTCCGATTTGCTAAAGTTCCTTCCCGTCTCTCTGATTTTAGAGACTCGACAACATCAGAAACACTCAGAGAGAATGGTAAGTCTATCTACTGTACAGGATACCAAATACATTGGTATTTGGTACGATCATTTATCTAATTATGAATTACTTGTTAATATTTTAAAGAGGGTGCAAAATATGTATTTATTTGGGATATTTTATTTTAGGAGATGACTTGAAAGGATTTGAGGGGAAACGATGGCCCGACGAGAAGCTTGGATTTATCATGGCGGAATGTGGCCTTGAAGGAATATCTTTTAAGGGTCTGAAACACTCAGAGTCTCCACATAAAAACGAGGATAAGGAAGAAACGGCGAGTGTGACGCTTTGTAATGAAGCCGGTGACGAGTCTCCTTTTACTGCTACAATTGAGACTCTTGCGTCAGATGTTCCACCACCACCTGTGGTCTCTCCTCCTTCCGTCTCCTGTGTTCTTCTATTCAAAACAATGTGGTACAATTTTGCGGCTCCTCCTCAAACTCCAATCACAAGGAAAATTGACTATACAAGGTATTCCAAAACATTTATTTTATGTTTATTCAAGTTAGTAAATTATTATAAATATTTACCAACTATGGATATTAATAATAACAATAAATGTTTTTATACAATTGCTCTGAGTTCTTAATCTTGCAATGGGTTAATGTCATTTGTTTGGATAAATAGGGTAGATTGGAATTTACTGAGTACGGCTTCCACAGCTATCAACGCTTGGCTGAATCCAATCGATCAGTTGACCATCGGAGTTTTGGCTTTGTTTCGTGGCGGATCGAAAAGAGTTACGGGTCTTTTGGCATCGCTCATGGCTGAAGCCCTGGAGATCCAAGGGATTCACCAACCTCCAAAGAGCAAATATGGGAAATTGACTGGACTGGCAAAGACACTCCAAGAAGATCCATCCTGCCAACTCTGCGTTGTTATCACACGCTACGTTCTAAGAACAGCTCTTGAAGCGATCGAAGCGAATGTTTCTGAGAGTCGAATGCCGCAGTTGAGCACACTTCGCCAAGGAGTCATCGTTCTCTCTCGTCAGTGGAAAAACGTCCTTTACACTCCACTTCTTCTCGAACATAATTTGAAGGCGAAGAAACCAAAGAATTTCACAGTTCAATTTACGCTTCCCCAAAGTGAAGAGGTATATAATATATTACTTATTTCAAACCATTCCCATTTACTATAATTTTATATAATCTTCATTCTCGCCTCTTTTTATATGAATCGCTGAAGGAAAGTCCTGGAAGCGAAGGAGAAATGTCGGCCGAAGAGACGACAGACGAAAGAGCCACTCTGCTTGATACGGATGGCCCAACTACTTCTCTTCACTCTGCAACGAAGCGTTCAAGAGAATCAATTGCAAGCAGCGTTTCTGGAAGTATCGAAGCAAAGGGTCTTCCATTCAATGTAGTCCCCAGTTCAACCCATACATCTGATGTTTATAATCCACGAGCAGAACCAAATGAAGCTCTTTTGTCGAACCACGTCAAAGAAAAATTGTAAGATTTTAAAAGTTTGTCAGTTTCTTATGGAAATTTAAGGACAATTATGTACAACTTAATAGAACATACTTATACCTAGTATATTTATTTGAGAGTGAATATTTAACATTATGATTAATTATAATTGAAGGTTGAATAATAACTGTTTTGAATTAGGACTGGCCAAGGGACCTCTGTTGGTAGCATCGTGACTGGGGATTGGAGTTTATCTTCTGAATCGGGTCGAAGCAGCCCTGTACGCGGTGGAAGTGTGGTGAAGCAAGTGAAAGAATGGCGTCGTACAAGTGGCGAAACACCTCGACTCTCCGCCCTTGTTTCAGAAGTGAGCCACGAAGAAAGTCTTCTTCTGGGAGCTCATTCCAAATTTCCCCAACATCCGAGTCTCATGTTATTAGACGCCCATGTGATCTTCCAACCCTTGTTGACTTCTCTTGGTCTCATGCCTCAACAGATTATGGGCTATGACTTTGACCACTGGGGTTCCCATGCAAGTCTGAGGGCTTCCATCGATTCTCTCAGAATTGACATTACTGAGAGTGAAGGGAAAGGTGCACGACCCAGAAAGCCCAATTTGCACCCTGAAACTCCAGCCTTTCTCTGTGAGAAAATTGTGCTCGAGTGTGATATTCAGAAATCGACGGATCCATCGCAGCTGTTAAATAAAAAGAGCATGATTTACTTGTCGAGAAACTATTGTAAGAAACAAGCCAAGTCGGCCCTCGTCTTCGCAGCAAATATCGATTACATTAGCCAACAAGTTAATATGCCCCTATTGAGACTTTTGCATCAAATCACAACTATGTACCACAATGTGAGAGAAACTCAAATGGAATTAAGGGAAGCGCGGCCGGCCACAAATCCACATTCTGCTGCGGCTCACAAAAACTCTTCTTCGTCTGGTTCGGATATTCAAGATGCTGGGAAAGTATCAACACCAATTCCGCCAGATCCTCCGCCAGAACCAGAGAATAACCAAAATAATATTCGCATACCTGTTCGAGCTCAATCCCTCGCTCAAAGGCTTAAATCAACGGGAAAGGCTGTGCGAGGTATTAAAAGTATATACACGAGTATATTCAAAATTATTTTAAATATTTGTTTTTAAATTTAATCACACTTTACATCTTTTAAATATAAGGTAAAAATGTTGTCATTGGTTTACAGGCCAGATTGGAGGAATTGAAGTTCGTGGTTCGAGTGCATCTCAAACTCCCACTTCTGTCCGCGGCCCTCCTCACTTTTTGGAGGGTAAAGTGGAAAGTGTGGGAGGACCAAGTTGCTGGAAAACCATTTATTATCTTCTCGATCTCTATGCTACGCGTCCTGAGACGAAGACGATCTTGAATCGAGAGGATCCATACCCACGAAGATTAAAACCACAAGAAAAGGATGTTTTGGATGAAGCAGTTGAAAAAGGAGTTGGGGCAGAAATTCCCACCAACTATGCATCATTAGAGAAAGCTAAGGATATCATTGGACTCGAACCCCCGAGGCTATCCATCTTCGGAGTCGCTCGGATACGTCGAACTCGTCTCCTAGCATCACTCTCTGGTCTCAAGCTCGAAGCGGAAATTTTCAGTTTGCAGGCTTCGTCGTCTTACAAGAAAAAGCTTCGTCCTGCCTCGGTCGACTGCTCTCTCACAGGTAACATATAAGGATTATTTAACTCATGAGAAATCTTAATATAGTAGTAATAAGAGATTGGCAGTAAAACCCAGTTTAAATGTTTTTTATATCTATTTCAGGGCATGTTGGTGAGGCTCGGATTGTATTGCTCGAAGGAGCAGCTCCGAGTCAACAGACTGTGGTGAGAGTTTCCGTTTCTCAATCAGGGGCCCTTTATTCTTCAGTTAGCAGAAGAAGCAAAGATCGTAATTGGGGTTTATTGACCGTTGGTCCTGTATGCGTCGACATACCTCAACATCCCGTAGTGCTCCATGGCATGATGACAAGAAGCACGAAGCAATTGAGCAGCACATTGCAAGAATTCAGAGTCAATCGGGCATCTTCTCGAATATCCCGTGGAACAACGTTTGATGAAGCGGATTTTGCTGCTCATGTTCCTGCTGCTGCAGTTCCTCATATTCCCCCCGAAAGACGAAGAGGGAAAAATGTTCAACCTGCACTATTTCAACCACTCGCAATGCAGTTTGTGGTGGTTGTTGAAAGCTTGGCTGTTTCTGCTGCTCTTCTTCCCTCTCTCACAGCCCTTTATAAAATGGAGTCAGTGAAGGCTGCAGGTGTGACTGGAGGCAAAGCAAAGTTTTCCGTTCATCTCCCCGCTCATCACTTGTCATTTGAGAGCAAGTTGAGCGTTGAAGCAAATTTGCCTTCTGAGGCTTCCATATCTTTGCCCCAAGTTCACGTAGCAGCTGAGGTTTTAACGGAAAGCAAAGGACCCGCTGATGCATTGGCTGTGGACGCAGTTCTTTCCCGGCATGGATATTTCTTATCGGCTTCGGCCGACATTGGAGCCTTCGAACATTGTTTAACAACAGATCTCCTCAATCATCTTGTTTTTGTCCAAAAGGTAGTTATATAAGCTTATTGTGAAGTATATATAAAAAATATATCACTGTAAGTGTATTATATTAAATGTGTTTTGAACCATCTTGTAGGTATTTATGAAAGAAGTTAACGAGGTAGTTTTGAAAATGTCTGGAGGAGACAAGCCAGTTCCACTATGGGAAGATGAGTCGGCGTCATCTCTTCGTTCCCTTTTATTCACATTGGTCGTTCGACTTCAGGTTAAAAATCCTTTTTGATAAATGAAGTTCAATTTTTATAATATGATTTGAATTGTATAGAGTATTCAAATTACTGCTACGACTCCTACGAATACAGCAGTTCGACTTGAGACCGGGTTGCTTGAGTTCCAAATGTCTAATCGAGATCAAGGAACGGTGTTGAGACCATCTCGAGTCAACACCAACAAAGTGTTTCTTAAAGCACAAGTCGATTTGAATCTTTCTCTTGGCCAACTAATTCGGAATATAGTATTCGAAGAAGCTGACTCGGAATATCAAGAATATGCGTTTTTCAAAACGAGAATTGGTAAAATCTAATATTGATTTTGTATACTCGGTCGGGAACGAAATATGTTATATAATACATAGCGCGCTAAGAGCATCAAGGGGTATTATGAGATACCAATTTGCAATTGCAATGTCAGACCATTGTTACATTGGTATTATTTCATTTTGATATACAATTAACATATTTACTGCTTTTTAAGTTTTTCTTTTACCACTTTTCGTTCTCCACCGAGTAGTATAGGTATAAGTGCTATCTGCCATTATTCATATTAAATTATTCATATTAGTTACATATTGTTATTTAGAAGTTGATCAGTATTGTGGACGATACTTTTTTCTGTTTTAGGACTTCGGAATGTATTGAGCGACGATAGCAGTGGTTCTGAGAACGAGAAAGAAATTGTGCTTATTACGCTGAGTCAACCACTTGTTTATGTCCAGCCAATTGCCGTTGATAAAGCCATTCTTGTCTGGCTTAACTATAAGAACGCTTATGAATATTGGAATGAACAGCGAAGTACATTAAACACTGAAGTTCTGGCTGCAATGCCACCGCAACTTGTAAGCATTGGGATTATAAATATATACATACATATATAAAGTATAATAATGAAGAAATAGAATCTAATAAGTTAAATTAAATTCTTAAATTCTAATGCTGGATGGTAAATGAACTAAATATTTTTCAGATTCCAGCTTCCGAACGTAACCAGGTTCCTGATATCAATGAACAATCTAGCACTCTTTTCTTACAATTGACTGTGGATGACATGGGGATTTCAATTCCACTCAACCCTTCCCATGTGAGTTGAAACACATTTGAAAATTAACTCAATACATTTACTTTTGAATGGGAACATTTAAATAAACGACTTTTGAATTCTCAGAGTTGGGGAGGACGAGGAGAATCGGAAAATAGAGGAGCAGTGGTTGTAACCCTTGAGTCTACAAGTATTTCAGCATGTTCATCAGGGTCACTTGTAAGCACTGGTAGATTCAATGGATTATGTTTTCGCTTCACTGACGACATGGTCTCAATGGACGATTGGAAACCAAACCTCTCAGATCATTCTCTTATGAATCTTTGTGTGGTCTCGGAGGGAACCTATGAAGTTTGTTCAAGAACAACATCACAACATCAGACTTCTGGTTAGATATAATTTTTTCACTGTCATCTAGTAAATGGCCCTACCATTTACCCAGCATTGTCTTTCCATAGTATAGGAAAGTGATTTCCATAATAAGTGATATATTCCATAATGAGAGAGATTTCCATAATATTCTATAGTATGGAACGTTAGGATAATATATAGGGTTAATATTTTATTAACACCTAAATAGTTAAGTTCGCATTAGAGAGTTGGGGGAGCGGGAGAACAATTTCCGAAGGAATAGGAAGAGAGAAGGTTTTACATTCCTTACTTTTACTTCTATGTAACATACCTACCTATAGGTCTGTTACATCTTAATACCTCGCCCACTGTATTTAAACAACCAAGCAGATTATTAATGAAATCTACAAATATCACTTGAAATGATAGAGGAATAAATTTCAAAATTAATAATATCATTATTTTAGAAAATGCAAAATGGTTCTTAAACGTTAAATGGTCGATGGAAGGAGTTGACATGCACATTGATGTGAATGTTGGGAAGCAGCTCTCGGCTCTTGGCCATACTCTCACCAGCCTTGCAGCATTTGAAGAAGAAGAAGACGATGAAGGAGGAGATCGACTTTTCCATGATGTTCTTGATTACGGAGGAACTCCACTTCCACCATCACGACGATCTTATTCTCAAGTATGTAAAAAACTTGGACAATATGAGATTTTTCATACTTTAATTTCTTATGTAAATCTTATCTCGTATACAAATTTTACTTATTTCTAAAATATTATAAAGAGAGGCAAATAAAGATAATGGGATGCTTATGTTGATAAATATTTAGATTTCTATATATTTAAATTCTAGGAATCGATGGTCATTCGAAAGGGAGGAGATTCAATCCCGAATTGGGGCCCAGACCCAGATCCTCGGCATAAACGAACTATCCTAGAAAAAGAAATGCAAGAACGAGTGTCAAGATTAGCTGAATTGAAAAGAAGCGGGGCGTCTCACAAAAAGATTGAAGAGGAACGAACTCGGATTCAAGAACTGGAAACATTGGCTTACAAGGTCTTTTCCCCTTTTAAACGGCCATTCAAAGTAATTAAAGAATTTTTAAATAGGATTTCCGTCGTGATTGGATTAAGAAACTAAGAAGGCAAAGTACAAAGGCATCGAGCATTAAAGACAAATTGGGCCTTGGATCAAAGCGCCCTTTGCAAAATAGGTCAAAATCGTTTATTGCATCTTCTCCTGTCGTCGACTCTCCTGTTGAAACTGTTCGGTGTGTTGAATTTAATCCATCAAAAATTTATACATTTATTTTATATTCCTATATTTTTTTATTTTGCTTTTTGCTTTTCATTGTTTACAATTTATTATTACTTCAATTTGTTCTCACTTATATTGAGACTATAGATTCATTCGTAATAGATAATAAGTAGATATGATTGTTGTCATTCACTTTTCACTTCATCTATTTTAGCATGAATATGATACATTAGACGTTTTAGTTGGTTTTGAATCAATTTGGTGTTAATAAATTCAAATAGAAATTTCTAGTTAATGACATATGACATTATTAACTTAGTTAATGTGTAGCATGGCTCGTCGAGTCCGATCGTTGTATCTTTGATTTAGTTAGTGGATTGTGCATATTTTTATTTTCCAATTTCATTTATTTGCTCATTGACACATGTTTATTTTATTATGACTTACATAACGTGTTATGTGGAGTCATTTGGCTAGAGTGGATTTCAATTCTTTGACAATTTGTGAAGGTTAAGTAGAATGAAAGTCTGGGTTAGGATTGTTGGTTGTAGCCCGGTGGAGGGTCGTAGCGGTGAGAGTTCTCCAGTGGAGGGGCGTTCGCGAACCGCCTCTCTCAGGTTTTCACATAGGAAGACGAGGGTGACCTTCGGAGACGCACAGCGGTATCTCTCTTTCTCCTTTATTTACATATTTTCATAATCCATACATATAACATATAGGCAATTCTCGGTTGATGCGACCAACATTCCGACACCTGATGATGAAGATGATTTCATTGGGGTATGGCTTGATGAGAGTATGGAATCGCCTATCAAAGAAGGGTATGAGTATGTGCAACACATGAATTCAATAATTTAAACCAATTTCTTTATCGGGATGTATGTATTTAATATGTTAATTGAATATTTTATAATATATGTATTACTTTCTAAATTGTTGCAGGGCTGAGGATGGGAAAGAATTTGGTCATTTGACTCCTGGCAGCAGCGTTTCTCAGGCTCACAAACCACTAGAACCAAATGTGGACTTGGAATTGGATGTCAAAGTGTTTGTTAACAGTGGAAAATGCGTTCTTCACACCAAATGGAAAGATGAAGATGCAGAATTGAGGTGAGAATCAAATGGAATTTCATAATTCAATTAAGACATATTAAGAAGGTTCGTCCTATGCCGATACACGTCCTAACTTGAGGCACATTACAAAAATCACATCACAGAAAAATTAAGGCGGAGCTTAGGGAAATATCCGGTTGTCTCAAGTTAGGACATGTATTGACATAAGACTAATCCTACTACCTTTAGCAAGATGATGTAAATCAAAATCAATTTTAGTAGAGTGAGAAAGAAGAGCGAACGAAGCGGAAGCGGATTTGATTCTTTGTTACACATTTCAAGCCCCGTTGGTTCCAGGAAGACTAAAGCTAATTTATCGAGCTCGAAAATTAAATCTCCCTTTATCGCCGGCCCAACAGATTTTACTATATTTCATATACCTGGGCTCGACGTCAAGGTTTGTAATAATATTTGTTATATCAAATAACATCTCTTTGAAAAAACATTTAATTAAATACATTCATATCTAATATTTAGGTACTTTATATCCAATCATTTGAATTTAATGAGTTTTGCCATTTTAGATTCATTACAATTCTCATATTTCGTACGAAGAGAGAGGTGGAGAATGGCGGGGTCATGAGAGGTCAGATAGTGGGAGCAGTGGGGGAATTATATCTGGACGCAAAGGAGGTACAAAGAAAGGAAGTCTCTTTGCTTGGACAACTCTCCACTCCGTTCCAGAAGAAACAATCATTTCGCCTCATATCTTGGACTTCTTGGAACAAACTTTGGAACCAATCCCCGTTAACCAACAACAGCAAAAATCCTTTGAGAGCGGGGGAACAGAAGCAGCGTCTGCTGTTGCTTCGACATACTACGCTTCATTCCCCGTCGACGTCGTCGTGTACTTTCACATGCAACCCTCGACATTTCGCTTCTCTTGCCAACCTGTGTCCCGAGTCGAGTGCATGCTCCGTCTTCCCTCTCTTGACATTGTGTTCTCATCTAAAAGAGCGGATGGAGAAGCTCCCGAATCCCGTCGACGCCCTGAGCCAATTGGAAAAGAAATGAAAGATGTGTCCATTGGCGGTTTGTCTGTGACTGGTTGTCTTTCCGATTTCTCCTTGTATATATTTCATCCTTATGGAGCGGCGAAAAAATCGGCAGATTGGAGCCCACTCTCCGACAACGAACGAAAAGACTCCGTCTCCATGAATGTCGAATTCATCAAATTTCATCTTGTCCGAAGTAGAAAAATTCATCTTGGTCCTACTGGAGATCCCAAAACCAACAGTTCATCAGAAACTCATCAAGCTGCCATTCGTTTTTCAAGTAAATCATGATTCATTATTATTGTCTTGGCATATTACTTGTCTTATTTGTAATATACATTGTATACCATCTTTATTGAGTGTTATTGTTTTCAGCTATTGTTGACATTGGTTCTGCCTCGTTTAAATACGACATGAGGCGTTTGACCGAGATTCTCGCATTTCCCAAAGCATGGTATCGTCGATCCATTGTCCGTCGCCTATTTCTAGGGGATCTTTCCACACCCTCAGGGTTTGGAGATGAAGCTGGTTCAATTCCAAAGTAAGTGACCAATCACATGGATTATTATTAAAATATTTTATTATACAGCAGTTAGTAGCTTTGGTATGAATTTCAATTATTTGTTTCTCAGGTCAGAAGAGAGAAGAGTTTCGTTTTCCCATCCCACATTTACCCAGAGAGAAAAGCTGAGATTGAACTTTGAGGATCATCGGAAGCGAGTGAGGTCAAAGGGAAATCTAAATGGTCGTGGTGATGAAGCAAACAATAAAGAACATTCGAGCGGGATTCCTTCCTGGGAAACCCTCGTCCTTTTCACTGTCAATTTTACAAAGCTCAATGTTCAGATGAATATGGGAAATGTGATGGGTAATGTGAGGTGAGCAAACGTTGACTTTACGTTTTTACATGTTCAGCATATGGAGTTATTATATAGGAATTCTATCCTTATCTCTTGTATTTGCAAAGCTAAAAGTTTATTCTTTCAAATTAAGCTGGATGATTCGAGACGCTAAGTCTGAAGGGCGGTTTTCTATTGGAAGCAAAGGACATCGAAATTTGTACATTGGAATCGGCCTCGACTCTTCATACATTGATGCTAAGGGTGGAATTGTTGCTGGGACTTTTGAGCTATCCAGACTGAATACATTTGTTCGGGGTAAAGAGGACCCCGGGGTTGAACCACAGCACACCGTTGGATTCAAAATGTTTGGTTTGGAGTTGCGACTTGACTTCATGGGGACAAGTGTACTTATGGGTCGAGTGAGCGGACTGGAAGTGATTCTTAAGGACGAGTGGCAAGTCCATCATAGATCAAATTCAGAATCAAACGTTTCTCTTGCTACATACAGGTAGATTACTTGACAATATCTACGTACTATATTTCCCAAGTATTAACATTACAGTATCTAATAACTTAATGCTAATACATGGAATGTTGCTATTTTACCTATTGATTATAAATTATACATAATATGCATAAAATTTCATTATATTTCATTTAGACCTGCAATGATCTTCATCCATGGTGACATGGGATGGGACCAACTTCAATTGATGATATCCAAATCTACAACTGTTGATCTTCTCAAAATGCACTGTAAATTAGAAGAATTTTTTAGCCAGCAGTTCAAGAGCAGTAAATGGATTTTCTCGACTCTTCAAGTTCAAGAAAACCACGGGGCTCACACACGCCCTGCCAAGAAAATCAAAAAGAAACCTTCAGAAAGTGAGAAATATATTTTTTAAACATTCAATAAACCCCTTTTAATTGGATTTAGGTGGAATGTGGGAAGAATTTTGGCATCATCGTCACTGGCAACAAGTTCTTGGTAAAGTTAGTGGAAGTTTTTTGGCGAGTTTAGCAAATCCATTGCCTGACACTGGAACGGTCCTTGGTGGAACAATGGACTTGCACGGAAGCAACATCTCACTCGCTTGTTTTCACGGAGTCAACTTTAAAGCAAAGTCTTGGGCTCTTTTCTCCCTCAAGCAACCCTTCATATCTTTCTCAACTGAGGCCCAAGAAACTCATTCACAAGACAAAGGTGATATAGAAAGTCTATTACACTTTCACATTACTTATAAGATAAATAAATCATAATTAAATATAAATCCATGGGAAATAGATCTAAATAGAATAAATATTAAAATGGTTTAAAATTGATTGTGGATGTAGGAGCTTGCGGATCCGTTCACGTGGTTCAAAATCTCAACTTTTCTCTTGGACAGTACAATACAGCTGCAATGAGCATTAATAGCAGTCTTCATGAATCAATGGCAATGGTTTGTCGGATCACAAGGAATGTTATGTTTCCCCCACAGTTCAGAACATTGCAGGAATGGTTTCACTACGCATTTGCGCCTTCTGAAATCGATGGTAAAAATATTAAGAAACCCCAACTTTTGTTTCTCTTTATAAAATGGCGCTTAGATGGTTAACTAACGGTTACTTAACGGTTTGGATGTTCAGATGTTCAAAGGTTTCCAAGTCTTGAGAGGGAAAGAGAGCGAATGGATCGATTGGAAGCTGGAAATGTTGGCGAGAGAAGAACTCCGGCCCGGCTCCACGATCCAAACCACAATCGAGAAGTGATCTTTGCCCTTCCATCAATGGAACTCTTTTTCAAAACTGAACATCTACAAGCATTTTCAACCCCTGATGCTGCTGGTTAGAAATCATTCAAAATCAAATTCAGATATCTAATATATTCTATCTAATTATCTCTTAATATCAATTTTATTATTATTATATTTATATAGCCTATACTGTATACGTGTAATAAAAGAACATTTTTATGGAGTGAAATGATTTGAAGAATTTAATTATAATTACAAACATGCATTTATTCAACGCTTTGTTTTTATAGGCAATCGACCAACTGTTGAGTGCAGTTTTATTACTGAGTTTGGAGATCACATTTTTGTGACAGTCGACGCTGAAGCATTTTTCTTTCTTCATGATCTGATCACTTCTTACGTCAAGGAAAAAGAAAAACTCGTGAGTAAAATTATTTTAAAAGACTAAGAAATTATTGATTGTTTTAAAAGATTAAGAAATTATTGATTTGATTCGATTTTAGGTGTATGCTCAACTCGCAGCAGGGCGAAGTGTGAGTCCTGCAATGAGACTCGAAGAAGGACAAAAGCTCTCAACATCTACAAGCTCAAGTTCTTCGACTGAAGGCCCAACAACTTTGTCTTCATCTCTCCCAATTGACGAAGAAGCCTTCCAACGAGACTGGAGAGATTATCAATGTAAAACATGGCAACTTGAACCAACTGTTAGGTACGTGTATTTACATACTTATTAAACAATTCTTTTTTTATTTATCTATCAAGAATATAATTCGAATTATGGTTGTTTGGTTTATCAGATTATTGTCCTGGGCTGGTAAAAGTATCGAGCCATATGGGGTTGACTATATTTTGCACAAGTTGGGTTTTTCTCATGCGAGGATTACGATTCCAAAATGGATGCAACGTGGGTTCATGGACCCTCTCGACAAAGTCTTGTCAATCTTAGTATTTAGAATGATCGACCTCGCAAAAACGGATGGAGACAGCAAATAATTTACAAGTCTTTTGTAAACGTTTTAAAGTTTGTTATATAAACATATTCCTTAAGAATGCTTATAATATAATAACATAGGTTTAAATCGAGAATAGAAATATTCAAAGTCTAATAAGAGAATTTATAATTTTATCATATTTATTACTTAATTTATTCTAAATCATGGGAAACAATTATTAACACTCCGATTGTTAAGATTTGAACATTAATAATTTAATATTGTTTTAATTTAATGTTAAATTAAATAGTATGCTAATTACTATTTAGATCCTTGCTATTTAGTATCTAAATATGATCAGATAAGAATACAAATTGTTGTAGTTAATAATTACGAGAATTGGTAAAAAGTGAGACAGTTGGTAATGAAATGAACCAGCGCAGTGTCTCTTTCATTCCGGGGCAACACTCTACAATTGTGACTGTCTCCACAATTTATCATTCTACTTCACTTCTTCATTTGTCTTTACATGTTATGTATATTGGAGTCTCGGGACATGTCTCTCCCATTTCTAGGGTCCTATTTTCTATCCTCACTATGGGAATCTTGGAACACACTTTGATATACTCATAATATCTCTAGTAAACAAACGTTTAGTTATTTAATGTTTTAAAGTATTAAGTGTTATATTTGTATTGAATAATTTCCATTTGTCTATGAGTGCAAAATGCTTTAAGAGTTTTCAATGGTGCTAAAATCTTAATATTATAATTTATAATATATACAAAACGTGTACATATAACATGTGTAACTAAATCTTCAGATTTACGTGTGTGAATTTTACATTTGTATCAAATTACGATCAAACGACTATTGAATTCCTTCAACACAATAATTTATATATCTTATAAATGTGACCTTTAAGGCATAACAGACATCATGCATTTCACACTTGATGCTTTATCATATATATTCTGGCGATTTAAATAGCCAAATTAGGGGAATGCAATTGATTTCATAATGAAATTCGCCTTAATAGATACTACATATATACTAAATTATAAATACATATATAAATTATTATTACTTATGCTTCTATTTTCACAAATACAAATTTATATTTATAATAATATAAGTCCATACATAAAATGTAAATATTTATGTGAATAATTTTAAATATCTGTAGATTATTGTAAGCCATAATGTATTTTGAATTTTTTTAAATTCTCTTCGTGCCTTTCCTCATTCTCAAATTACTTTACAAATCCTATTATGGTTACATTTAATAAATATTGTATTTATTATAAATTGTACGTTTAAAAGTATTATCGAGAGTTGACATCTGTAAACTATTTCTAAATGTATATTAATAATACATATATAGATGTAATATCCAATTTATACAATTACCTATAGTATCCAATCCTGCATAATATGTACTATATATTTAATATTTATATACCTAAATACATAATAATACACATCTCCCTTAAAATACTATTGTTTGTTATAATATAGGTAGTATCTGTATAAGTATCTACTAATAATATCAAAAGTCTATTATTTGTTCTATGAAATATTAAGATTTAAGTATATTGTTAAATTGTATACATAGTATTATTCAAACCTGTAGTTGTCAGTAAATGTAAAACCTCTGTGATAATTTGAAACAGAAATAAATGCCACAATGTTGAGTCAATCCTGATTTTTCTCTTGGTGAGTTCATTTGTTTTCTTCATGGACTGACATTAATTTCCTTCGATTGACCTTTAGATGACTAGGAATGAAGATGATGTTACGAAGTGTTGTGAGTTCCCTCATTTGCGGGCTCGAATTGGTTTGTGCGTTGGGGACATTGGAGTGTCTGAGTCGGGTCGACAGTTGATGGCGATTCATCAGAGCTGAGATGATGGGGAATTAGGAGATGACAGAGTGGGGGAGACACCCAGCTGGCTCTTCGAAGGAAGTCACGGACAACAACAATCTCCGAATATACTACAGATCATGTATCCATATCCACTCCGCGAAGAATCCGATTCCCAAGATCCCCACTATAAATACATTCCTCGTACATTTAATATGTACGTCGTTGAGAGTTGGGAAAGACGTGTTCAGTCCACCAAGGAGAGAAGGTGAGGGAGAGCGAGGGATGAGACGAGGACGAAGAGAGAAAGAGTGAGGTAGTTGAGGGTTGATTTGGGAGTTGTCGCGTGGTTCCTCTCAGCATCTCAGTGGCCATCTGGGACTCAAACTCCTCTGATGCTCTCTCCCAACGAACCTCCCAGGAGTTTTCATCCAAACCCGCAAAACTCCTTTGACTCCTTCTACCACTTTCATGACAAAAGGACCCGACCTTTGTTCGACTTTCAAGGAAACTTCGACAATTCTCAAAATGTGAAATCAGAGGTAGGTATGATCAAAAGATCAAAAGATACTTTCTCCGTCTCTCACCTTCTCCTTCAAACCCCATTCTTGGTAGAACTCCCCTTAGTCGGGTTTGGATAAATCAGAGAATCCTTTAGTTAGTTATTTGGTTAATCAGTTTTAACTATATACAGATAATTAAAGTTGATTAAATAATAGTTGGAAATGAGAAGAAAGGTGTTTAAATTCTCTCTTAAATGCTCCAACATTCCTCATACGACAAGTGTTGTTGGGTTTCGTGTTAAGAAATGCCATTCTCTAATTGTTATCTTGAACAGAAAGCAGCAAGTTGATAAGATTGGATCTTTCTTTTGCCTTTGACAAAATAAAGTTGGCAATGGAAAAAGAAATACTCTATAGTCTACATAAATATTCTACATATGGTATCTCGCACTAATTACTTTATATTAAGTATTTATTATATAATGAAATAATAATACTTAATACACGTATGCGGGTGTACAATACTATTTATAAAAGTATACAATGTAGTATGATATGTATTCTAAAATATGCACGTGTAGTTTATTACAGTTAATAATGCAATTTGCCAACTATTTTCATTTAAATATTGCAAATTAAAATCTTTGGACTTTATTACGTAACCAAATAGCTTACAGGCTGAAAATCGAACTCTCGTAAAATTTTTCAAATAAGGCCCTTCCAATGTACCAATAATATTGAGGTGTTAAAAAATTCAATTAGCAAATAATTTAAACTTCGCTTGGAGAAACTGTTTTAAAAAATTCGTGTCGCTCCTTAATATTTAAATACATCATAAGAATAAAAGGGACTTTCCATGGCGGAAGCCTCCCGACTTACCAAGCATTGAAATCATCGGCATTTTCCTTCCCTACAACATTTTGTTTAATTTGGGATGCTCCTCGTAAAGACGGAGAGAAATTGCAAAGCTGTTAAGCTCCTAATTTGAAAGCTGTAAAAAGACTTTCCTATTATTTTTATAATACAGTATATTTACGTGTATTTATGAATAGAAATTTGAATGGATATGGAAAAGTAGTTATGTTTTAAAGAGGAGATCCTTAAATGACACGATCAGCTACTGAGAACAATTTCTGGATACTAAACATTCAAATTACGATTCGATGATCTCATGATGAAGGGAGAAAAATAGTTTTCTTATAAGAGATGACTTCCACTTCCCCGGGCCCACCCAAAGGAAATACGAGACTTGAACTTCCACCGGGTTCGTAATTGAGTAGCCGTGTTTTTACCAAGTTTTACAACAGGGTCGTAAAACTTCCCTTTTCTCTCCTCGAACCCACAATGTTCGTTCTTTAGATAGATGGATTTTTTCCTTTCCCTTCTCACTCAATCACCCTTTAATTTCCCTCTTAAATTGAGGACCTCGGGGATCCGATGAGAAATCATTTAACGAGGTTTAATTAAAAGAGGGAGAACATGGATGTAACGATGAAAGTATTTTGTTGAGGACGAAGACTCTTTGTCGGGTGGTTCGAGTGGCGGCGACGACCACGTCCCTCATGTCTTGGCTCCTTCCGGAACCGGAGGACACGCTGGGAGAAAGTGTCTTCTGTGGGCTTGCAAGGCCTGCAAGAAGAAAACCGTCACGGTCGATAGAAGGAAACAAGCCACTTTGAGAGAAAGGCGAAGACTTAGAAAGGTAATCAAAGTAATTTAATTAACTAATTAACTAATCCTTAGAAAATTCCTATTCCTGAAATGATTCCTTTAGTAAAGGACTCTTAAGAAAAAGTGATCATTAAGAACCATCTGTGAATTGGCATTCATTGAGTATTATGTTTGTTCGGTTTTCAATTTTTAGTGTATGGCTCTTTTATAAAAATGTTAATACTTCCTCATATTATCATCTCGTTTGATAAATTGGAATTTGCTCAATGTGCACATCTTGGCTCTTTTGGATGGAAAGTATTGGGCGTGGGGTGAAACAACTATATTTATACGGCGTTCTCTATGAGAAGTCACAATAGAACGTTTGGAGTCTCGCTTTCTGCGAGTCCCACAACTCATTTCTCTTATAAACTTAAATCATCTCACCGTTCCGCCTTCCGACTCTGTAACCATCGGCCCAAATGAATATAAATAGAATCGAGATGTCCCGAGACTCCCATCCCATTACGCTCCCTTTCCTCAATACCAAATCTAAATTCAACCTTACATGAATCCCCACACTTCATTCTTCGCCCTAATAAATGAAAAACATTCGGGTCCTTCATCTCTCATTGTCCCAGGAGAATTCCCGGTCCTTCTCCGCTCAAATCATTTTACAACTAAATGGTAAATCCAAAACACCGATCATTAAATCTCCCCCACAACCCATACTTCTCTTCCTGTGGGGAATTTAGTGAATTTGGGAAATTTAATGCTACAGTTAACGAGCTACAGTCACTACAGTACTACAGTAAATGAAGATGATTAAAATTGATGATTTTAGGTGAACGAGGCTTTTGAGAAGTTGAAGCGACGGACTTGTAGCAATCCTGAGCAACGACTCCCCAAAGTGGAAATCCTCCGAAGTGCCATCGAGTACATCGAGACGCTCGAGGATCTTCTCCATGGCGGTAACGGGAGCGAGGGAAGAGAGTCGATCCGCGAGACGGGACACCAGCGCGAGACTCATCTCCTGGTAATCTCTCAACCCTGGAGGGAGAAGAACGTGAGGAAGGGAGGGCCAGGGGATTACGTAAATCTCATCTTTCGAGGGGTTTAATTTTAGCCCTGGAGTTCCCTAATTGTTCCTAGGTCAAACCTCATATGTGTCCTGTGGACAATTCCCTTGGCTCCAACTCCAGAGTTGGATGGATCAGGTGAATTGATTTACGAGGGTCCTTCTGGCAACCATATGACCCCAATCTTCCCTCCTGCTAATTCCAATGGCCAGTTGCGACTCAATTAATTCCTCCTTTTCACCGGGTCCGGGTCCGGGCGAGTTTTGACAGCGAGACGACGGGCAATTAGGAGTTCATTGGGATGGGTTGACACTTCCTCACGTTCTCCTGTCACCCGACGAGAAGGAGACAAATGAGGTGGATGGAATAACACTTTTTCTTTTCCAGCCTCCGCCCGCCTTCCTCTTCCCCGACCGACACTTCGGCTCACAAAACTCATCACCTTTCACTCCTATCTCTGGTAAGTGACGAGCCCATTCCACTCAAACCTTAGATACATATAAGCCAAATACCAGGCATGGAAATAGACCACATATAATATATACACATATATAATCATATTTAAACATTAATAGTGGTCATAAATGGGTTAAAAGAAATAAATCTTCATAATTCCCTCACTCACGATGGTAAATAATTTTGTGAATTTTAATTTTTAATAATATAAATTGATTTTAAAGATTCCCTTAAAAGCGAAAATTGAAAGTTATTAAATTCCATTTTGTTCCGGTGTAAAAGAAGGTTCCTTTAAGAAGCCGCAGGTATTATTGGGGGTGAGATCTTTGTAAATTTGTAGGGTGGGTTTAAGGGCGTGTTTATGAGGGTTCCCTTCGTAAAAGTGAATGGGGCGGAGAGGGTTTGAGGAAGTTAATGAGGCCCAACACTTACTCCAAACACATCACTCCAACTGAATGCGAGACAGATGGAGGAATCCTATTGGGATTTCACATTGTTCCATCCAGCCCTTCCTTTGCCCACTCATGTGGAGAAGTTAAAGATGCAGGTAAATTCTTATTTGTCGTCAGGCGGAATGTCGGACGGAGAAAGAAATCCTTTCATTCCCGAAAAATTTATGGAAAGATTTATGGAGCGGTTGGAAATAGAGAGGGCCATTAGAAGGGAAATCTCTTAAATAATTTTCCTATTTTCTCAACACCCAGAAGATTATTAAGTAAATACAACCGCACTCATTTTTACATCATTTGTACAAAGATTTCTGCGATTCCGGATGCGATCTCTTGCCGGATCGAAAAGAAATAAAATCGAATCATCATAATTTTAAATAAAGAAAGTGGCAATTAAACGAAGGGAGATGTTCATTGGAAAAAGTAAGAAAAATCCGGCGTTGATTTAAACTGTAGGGTTTATGGATGTAATGGCTTACCAACTTACAGAGGATTTATTACGAACCAGGGAGTGGGTCTTTTGGCTCCATAAATTCAAGATTGAAGTAAATGGGGTTTTGTGTGTATTGGAAATGAAGGACCGTTATTTATAATACAATTTGCTAACAAGTTCTTCTATGTGTCTTCCCGACCGGCCTGTTTTAAAAATGGAGCCAGGGATGGAATTCCACTTTAGAAAGAAGGCCGGGGAAAAATGTCTCATGTTGAAAAGAGGAAGGAAATTGGAAATTGATTTCTCGCCTTCGTCTCGGAGTCCATCAATCGGGAACCCGTGAATTGTTCTTCTCAATGGACTTTCAATGTTTCAACTCATTTGTTCGTGATGTGAAATGCAAGTTTGTGTGAAATGTGAGCCGGAGAGTCGAACACGTTTCCCACAGCCTCGTTGACCCTCGACATATTAGTTAATGGAGGGACCCCAGAAGGATCCCTTTACCGTAACTTGAAACCCTCTTCATTCAATTTTAAACTTCCCATATCTCATTCAATCTATTCTTTATTGACCTTCTCCGTTGAAGCTTATAGTTAATTACAACTAAACATACATATGCACATTTAATTACAGTTACTAATATGTAAAAAAGCTTCCATCGGTGTTATCGTTGTATAAATAATATTTAGCTCATATTCCTAACTTATGATTATAAATTATAAATTACTATTCGAATAAATTATATAATGTAACTATGTAACCATCTAGATATATAGATGTGAAGGGGAAATTTAAGCGTAGCGGAAAATGTGTTGAGTTTCCATCAGCATCTTAAGTGAGTTAAAGAGCGAAAAGGACTTTTCCGGATTCGGATTCCTCTGTTTAAAGATGAAGTTTCCTGAGTGACGTAGCACTTCGCCCCTCATTCATGGAATTCCCATCAACGACTATTTATTCATTGTGACCGGCTTAAGTTCTTCGCGAGTTTCAAAGTCAACAATTCTACCTTCATTAATTTCTTTCAAAAACCCCGACATTTCGACTAAAATGTCAAAATAGCTAACATTAGTATTTAAATATTCCTGGTACTATCGTCATTATTATAATATATATACCCGTATATACCCGAATGAGCTATGTGTGTGAGGTACTTACAATTAGAAGTAATAAATGAGAAATGAATGAAATAAAAGTTAGCTGTATGAAGGAAGGAAATCGTCATTTGCGCGAGGGTTCAAAAGTGTATATTAATTCAAGGGAGTTGTTTCTCTGGACCACATGTGGGGATTTAATGAGAGACGGCCGGTTTTATATCATTTCCCTCATTCAATAGGCGGAGTTGGCTCAGAGTCAGTGGCGCTTTATTTTAGTACATATGAATATGACATATTTTCCCATGTGGCTCGGGAAGATAATGGAGACAGCCACGAGATTGTTACGCTGTGGAAATAGTAGAAAAACCCTCGGAATTATACGGAAATAGAGTGAAATGCGAGAAGGAATTTGATTCTCTCATTTCCCACCCTCAACATTGCATAAGATGTCCAAAAGATATAATTCAAGTCTCAATTTACTTAAGGCCTTCCATATCAAATCTATTTAAATTCTTCTCCCTTCCAATTGTACTTAAAATCTCATTTTACCTTTAACCGACCAATGTATCTGCAGGATAATTACAATGGAAGTGTCGAAGATTCACCCAGGGTTTTAAAGGACTTGGATGCGCCCAGAAGGGAAGGTCGTAAGAGTCGTTTAAAAGTCTCCTTGGGAATTCCTCCATAAAATGAAATCTTTTCCCCAAATGTTCCAAAGTATCTTTTTACTCCACCGGGTTGAGAAGTTGGCAAATAAGTTCCAGTCTCATTCTTAAACACTTTTTCAAAGACTGTTCCACGGAACCGAATATTACTCACTTCCTTTTTACAGTCTCCGAACCGTTTACACACGTTTTTAATGTCCTGAGAGGCAAATTGTTCAGGCGGATGTTTCAACTCTCCCGACTCAATTACGAAGGATTTGGAATGTGGACTTATGACTTACCATTAATGGCACATTCACATTCATCTTCCTTTTTTACCTTCACAATTTCAAGTTGGCAAAGTCCATGTGCGAACTTATTCTCACTTGTTGATTTACTCATATACTATGCCAATGGAGGTTATGGTTATGGATAATACACGGTTATGAATAATTATTTTATTTGAGCTAATAAAAATGTTTTATTTCAGAATGTGAAGAAGGTGGAGAAGTCGGAGGAAGTTCGAGTCTTGACTGTCTCAGCCTCATTGTTGAAAGCATCAGCCGGGCGAGAGAAATACCTCATCATGAGTCAAACACATAACGGCAAAAGGGTATTTTCGGGAGATTTTTAAATTTTATTGTCGCAAACTAAATTAAATTACAAAATATGTCCGTAAATGTATCTAATTACATATATATTGTGTATATGTATATTGTGAGAATTTAAATTGTAAATGTACAATAGCCTTTAAGTGCCGAACTCATAAATACATAATGCGACAACAATTGAAAGCGTGAATATGAATGTGTACCTAAATAACTACCTACATATTTTTGAAATCTTTTCCTAAACTTCTCCCGTATATTCATACATATTATGTAAATATTTAATACATAATGTATTGGGAACGATTTAAATATTAAACATGAACATTAATGACTAAATCTATTTAAAATCTTGATATATCTCTATGTCTCTATTTGTGGATACCCTATGAGTATGTATATTATATATGTAGGTATTAATATACAGTATATGCATAAACTTATGAATATTAAAAAGCACCAAATAAATACGATCAACTTCAAACAATCAATAATAATAATGTTCAACAATTTGCAAAAATGTGAATCGCATTCTTTAAATTTACTTACCAAAATATGATACAGAAGGAAGGAAACGACAAATAAAGCCTTCATTGTTTTTTTATTACCTTCATTGATCATTTTAATATCAATTTTTTCATCAATGACGACTAAGGGTTTGCATAAAGAAGGGCAGCAGGTAAGAATTATTTCAGATTATAAAAAGTAGTTTTATGCATTTATAGTACATCGGACAGATACTCGTGGTTTGTCGAGGATGGAGAGATAATCTTTATATGCCAGGGTTGAAAGTGATGATGGTCCTCATCACTTGCTCTTTACCCCCTGTTTACCTGAAGTAACCGAATGAGATGTTGAAGAGTGGATTTGGAATATTTTGAGTCAATTGATCCTGCCGTTGAGAAACGGAATGGTTTCACTTGGAGGATATTTGGGCGTCAGGGTCCGTGTTTTGTCTACGACGTCTCTGCACGTGCGGAAGCTCCCAGAATATCTTACAACTCCCCTTCATTGTTCAATCAACCCCAGTAAAAGAACGAGTTACAAGCATCAGTTTATTCATTTCCTTCATACCATGTAGAATGTGGGAGAGAAGGAGTACAACGATCATTTTCATACATTCGGAACAACTTATCTAATTAATTCCATTATAAATAATGACAACTTCACAAGACTTGCAATACTCAATATGTAAATAGAATTATATGTATATGGATATATTGAATTATATTAATAAGTAGAATAGTTAATCGCGTTAGTTCAATACTTAAGGTTAAAGATATATTTTTAAATTTGTAATTAATATTATAATGTTTAGATGTTTACGCTTTAGTATAATATAAGTAGTATATAAGTCAATTTGTTAGAGATATAAATCGGAAGGTTTCGGAATTGTATCAGAGTGAATATGAAGGAACCACATTTGCCCATTTGTTTACTCACAGAAAGAACTGACGTTAAACGATTTATAAAATGTATGATCATAAATTTCATAAAATAAACAATTTTAGGATAGGAAATTCATATGAATGTAAATATTCAATTCATATGCAAATGACTGTAGGTACTTGTGTATGAAGCTTGTAAGATTTCATTTGCTACAAATTGAGGATGATCGTGAGAATGCGACCTGGGTGATATGATAATATATAATAATCTTAGTTAAATAAGCTGTCTATTCGGCGAACATTGATTCAGAAAGTAATATTGTAAAACGACTGTCTTCAATAATTAAAGGAGTAAATAACAAATAAAAATATAATGGTGTTCTCTATTCATTGTGGTCTAAAACTAATGACTTAGAATCTCTTATAAATAAATTGTTAAATAAATAATAATTATTTGATGGGTATAAATATAAACACAAGATTATATCTGCCTGGCCTTCATAATACGAGTAATACATAAAATGCCCAAGAAGATAAATATGACTATAAATTACATTGTAACATTATTATAATATTATGCATGCTCACAATAGGGAGGAAAATGGGCAAAGATTTAAATTAACAATTAATTGAAAAACCAATAAACTTAACCTAATATCACTTGAAATGAAAGTTGGGGATTTTGTGTGTACAAAAGCGTGCATGTCCCATTTGAAGTTACACTGTGAGTGAGAATTGAAGCGTGTTGAAGGAGTTGATGACAATGAAATGGATTACATTCCTTCTGGCTTTGGAATCGTTGTGTCGTAGGAGCGGATGAGCTGTGACTGCGTTACCACGCCGTGTTCTTCTTGAGAAAATGCGTATCCATCTAAACCAACAATCAATTAATTTGAGGAAAATGAAAGGGGGAATTGAAAGGTCGTGGGTTTTCAAGTCAGGTCGCGTCTCCTTAAATTCTATTCAAACAAATAAATGTCGACTACGATACGAGTCAATAAATACAGGTAATAAAATAATCTTTCTATATTTCAAATTATCTACATAAATAAATAAATAGGTAGCATATAATTTAAACTTCTTCGGACTCATTATTGTAAAAGCCTTATTAATTATTGACTCTTTTGAGAAACAAAATTCCAGTTGCTATACGGATGTGCTAAAGGGCGTGTGAATCTGTTGAAGATCGCTTAAACCGCTGCTTTGAAGCAAATGGTGTTCAAGTTAATAAATCTATAACATGATGTATAAGAATATAATTACATTTATATTATCAAAAATCGGTGGGAAATAAAAAGATACGATTCTTTAAATAACACAAAAGTATTGTGTATAGTACATACATATATTGTCTATATGTATCATACGTTGAGAGCAAAGTCTTTATGGGAATTATTTGTCTGAGAAAAAACTGTGAATACATTTATAAGTAGAGGATCTTGAGACAAAAAAATTCGTCTTTTAATGTTGAGTCTAAATCCCTTTAGTTAATCCACCATGTAATTGGGAAGGATTCATTCTTGTCAGTACTTTTAATTAATTGCTAAATATCTGTAGTTTTTTCATGAATAAATTGTTATTTAATCAGAAACCACTCATGGATGTTTCCTTAGACTTTGAAAATCATGGAGGATTTATTATGAATATTTAAATATAATATGTATTACTAATTTAGAAACTTACGAGACAACTCAATGTCGAGCACGTTATCGGAGGTTGTCCGTCTGAACACATTGCGGACATTCCGCAATAACCGGGCAGTTTCACTTAGTCTACCCCACAAAGAACAAATGGAATAATTTAAGACTCCTCGTGTAGCCCCGTGACTATGACCTTTTTTAACCCATCAACTACCATAGAGTTAACTATAATATACAGTAGTTCCTCAACTTTGGTTCTAATTCACCATATTTGTTAGTGAACCCCCATTAAAACAACACGGTGGTGAAATTGACAGTTATTAAGCTAAATACACACACATTAAGCTACCCAACACCTCAAGTTTTACTCGTTTTGAAAGTAGATTAAAAATAAGTTTGATAACAAAAATTACTTTTAACAAGGATGCCCTTATTTACGCCCTCGTACTTACCATTAATTAAAATAGTAAGATTTACTAATCGTGTGATTCGGTAATTTATAAAGAAATGTAACAAAAGAAATAAAGACTGTCGCCTCTGAAAATATAAAGACAATGGTTTTTCACACGCAGTATATAGGTACAACGTGGGAAAATGAAGTAAGCAAAAGAAAAGGTTACAATTGCAATATTGCAAACGTAAAATTAGTAATTCTATAAAATATAAAATAGTTATTAAAATTAGTGTATGAGTATTGAGTATACCATATATACAGATAGTAAATTTAAAATTAAAAACGAAGTCTCTATACAAAGTTGTATTATAAATACAGATTACAAATACATTTTTAAATCTTTGGATGTTTATACTAGAGAATAGTATTCTATTGGCATTAGAAGTATAATTAGCTAATTCCTTGATACATAGGAATGGATTCTTAAGGAAAGAAATTTAGAAAAGATGTTTCTAGCAAAATAAAATATTTCAAGGGATTAAGGTGACGCTTGACTTGTCTCAAAAAGAAAAGGATTAATGGAAACTTACACCGCACAAGTTGTCCAAGAACATGCATAGGTCTGCAAAGGAGAATGAAGATTCGTACATATGCAAAAAAATATATATATATAATACGAATAAAATAAACATACACAATGATCATACACATACTAAAATATTTTAAATGAAAAATGAAAACTTCATTTCATAACAAAACCCATTTTTGTATACCTTTTATGTAAGTATACGTATCTTTAAAAGTTACATTGAATGCATCATATGAACAAACGCATTAACGCAGCTAAACCAACCATAAGACAAATTTCGATAAAAAACAAATTTTAGCAAACATATAGGAACGATGAAAATGAAAGTATTTAAATAGTGATGATTGATTTTCGTTCATCGAACATTCAATAAAGATATTCAAAGTATTTTGGTGATACAAATGAAAAAGAAAGGTGCCAAATTATAAAGGTGTATGTAAAAATGAAAACATCGCATCGTGCACAAATAAATTGATTGAATCATGTTATTTTTGAAATAAATGTATATTAATACATATATGTCAAAATTCGTAATCTAAATTGCAATATAACAATATACCAAGTATAGTACCTATATATCTTATAATTTTATTAAAAATGAATAAGTAATTCCTAAATAATGAACCTTTAATGTCAAACCAATATGAAATGCAATTGCAATTATGCAATGTTAGAAATAAATAAGAAAATAGTAGGCAATCTATAAAAGCTTCCAGAATAAATTGCAATACTCAAACTAACAAATTTAAAAATTAGTAATTTTCAAATGATCAAGCCGTGGTGATTTAAAAGGCTTTCAACGTAAACCCATTGTTTAAATAAATTAAAAAGTACCTGAGAAAACATGCGGATGTTGAGAGATCGCCTACTGAGTCGATTGAACTCAACCTAAACAAATCGGCAAAACGCATATTCACAAATTAAGTCAAATCATAAAAGGCGAAATGAATGAAAATAAGCCAAGCCCAGGACAAAATCCAACGAGGCAAATCAATGTGAATACAGGCAATTGTTTTATTCCAATCCATAAATCAGTTAAAATAAGCATAAATAAATTAAAATCAATAATTAGAGTTCTAAATAGTAAGAAATAAATGAATTGTGTAGGTACATAGTGAATATCAAAAAATACAAAAAAGTACATATAGTCAAAATATTCTTACTGATATTTAAAATATAAAATACAAGTGGTAATGAGATTAATGTCATCCATACGAGTGAGTAAGTGTTAAAAATTACAAATTACATAAGGTACAAATAGTAATTAAAATTCAAATACTAATAGTGCATAAATATCTAACAATGAGTATATGTATATTATCTATTTAACAAGCTTACAAAATACAAAATAATAAATATATGGATCAGCATAATGTAATGTGTTATTTGAAAATAATAATAAAACGATAAATATAAGTATCAATAAAGGTGTAAATTAGTTAAATAATTAACTATCTTGATTGATCGACCATTTTAAATAATAATAGGAATTGATTTAAAATAACCCTATATTGCACATATTACTAAATAGAGATAAATGAGGATGAAAAGGATTTGTAGGGCAATGCGTATTACCCTAGTTTTATTAATTTTCAGTTTCAAAAAAATAATTGCATATATAGGTACTTGTCAATTTTTAAGGGGAAAAATATTTAGAAAAAGGGTGAGGATTGAGTGTCGAATGGTCCCTCATTACTTTCTGGTTCTTCGGAAGAACCTCTTTCCTCATTGAGCAGTTCGTAGTTGGAGGATGAAGGTATTTGAATAACCGAAAAATTATTTCTAAATAGACGCCTTGGTCGCATATGGTAAGACAATCTATGGAAGAATCTATCAAAGAGCTTGTAAATTCATTTGCCATCAAAACTTACTTTAGGTATAAAAATTATAAATGATTTGATCCTAGGAATAACATATGTATATTATGTGTTAATCTATGTATAGTTCACCATTGAGTTCCGTGACTAGAACAATCCCAGCTCATTAATGGAAAATATAATCAGAAAGATAAATGAATTGGCACATATGGTGACAATAATAAAAAAGTAAAATTGGTGCATTCTATAATTGAGTTACTTAGATTCGCCAACAAAAAATATTACCTCATTCCCTCTAATTAACTAAATGAGATGCCAAGAAGAACCTCGAACCCCAAAGCTAATTGATTAACCCTTAAATTGCATAAAAGTAAATACCTGTGTTTCTCCTGTGTGAGAATTCTGTTTGGATCTTGTTTGTACACTTCCGATTGTCGAAATTGCTCATCAAGGGACTGAAAGAACGTCCCTTGAACCCTAAAATAAGTTTTATGTATTAAATGGTAAAATCAATTTAAGTTCCCATCTAACCCTTTGACGACGTAGTCAACAAGAAGAGTGGTAATTGGGATTAAAAAGAGACCAAACCAGAAGGACGGGGAGGAAATCACCATCCAACCAATTCCACTAATCTCAGCACCAAGAGGAAGAAACCGCCACATAATGCTTAAATACAGACAAACAGGTTTAATTTCATTAAATAAGAATTAATTTCATTTCATTAATTTAATTATGAAGAACATTAAATCATTCTCAAACTTTAAGAATCATATTTATCCTTAAAATATTTTATAGAAAACTGTTTTTATTAAATTGTAAGTTGAAATCATAACTTGGCCCGTTTACCTGTAGATGAGTAGGAAAGCAAACCACAGACCAATTGAACCCCAAATGGCAAAATGAGTAAAAATCGTCCATGCTTTCGTTTCAAGACCAGCTTTCAAGCTCACGACAACAACGACGTACTACAAAACGTACAAAAATCCCTATTACTCAACTTTAATTGTTTAATATAAACAAATAGAATAATTTATATCCTATTATTTTATAAATAATAGGAATTTTATATTCAATTATTAATAATTCCCAATTAATGGTTTACCGTGTAGACGAAATTTCCTAAGACTAAATATCCTCCTTCTCTTGCAGGATTGTCCCAAACCATGCCGTTGCCAACAAGGAAAAGGGAGAGCCAAAAAAGAAGAATCGAGTGAAGAATTGCTTTTAAAACCCACATGGCAAAAACGCGGACAGAAAACGCGGATGTTGTTGTGCCATACAGAACCGGGAAACATTCACGCATTTCAGCACTCACTTGCCTCTCGAATATTCCCATTGCTATCGGCTGCGCTGATGTGAACAGCTGAAAAATTCATTAGGACCATATTAATTCTCAACACGGATCATAAATATACAAAATACTATCAAATTAAAAAAATATTCAATCAAATATTTACTTTAGTATTAGAAACTAAATGTATGTGACCAAGTAAGTACAATTTACCATATTATAAAAACCAATCGTCCAGCGTTCGAAAATAATCTGTCCTGACCATCCTGAATAAATCGCAAACCACAGCTCAATGATATAAAGGCAGATGTTTTTGTAGAAACTGTAGAAAATTAACTTGCACATTCGATCATAATTCCAAGCTCCGTGTACGAATAGAAGTTTGGTAAGGAAATGGAACTGAAATAAAAATGTCAATTTTAAAAAAACAGCAAAAAATCGTATTATAATGAAATTCAGGAATTAAAAAATCAAATCATATTAAAAATCAGTTTGAATATTACTTGGGCAATGGCGTAATCAGAAGCACATGCCGCTTGAAGTCCTTCAACTCCTGATATTCCAATTCCCACATGAGCCTTTTGTATCATTGCAACATCATTAGCCCCGTCTCCAATTGCAAGTGTTACGGCTCCTGTCTGTTGCGTTACATACTCGACAATCTACATAAAATGATTTCAAAATTAAGATGACTATTATCATTATATATGATGAACTCACAATCAGGCAATGGTTCTTGAGAATTGGAATTTCTGGGAAATAATATTTACCTCGGCTTTTTGTATAGGAGACGCTCGGCAGCAGATGACTGAACGACATGAAGTGCAGAGATTGAGGAAATCTCTTCGGAGTTCATGGGAAAGTGCGTATTTTAATGTTTTTCCGTCAATAATCACAGCGGCTTCATTTTCTTTTGGTAAAATTTGTCCGTTATCTCGTCCGAGTTCATGGACATAACGCGATATGCATTCTCTCGTTCCCTAAATCCACAATTATCCATTTCATCAAATATTCCTATTACTTTCATATTTGCTGATCATACGTCTAGTGATTCTTCGTTAATGATGAGTAATTCCATGGTTTGAGTGAGAAGTCGACAAGAATAGCCGATGTTGATGGCCGTTTCTTGTTTGTCACCAGTTAAAATCCATACCCGAATTCCTGCTTTCAAAAGGGCAGCAATCGTTTCAGGAACCTAAGAATCAAATTAAACATTTAAAATCATAAGATTAAAAAACATTTAAAATTATAAATATTTTAACATTTATTTATTTATTCTATTATTTAAATTATAATTTAATTATTTACTCTATCTTGCAGTTTGTCTTCAATCGCTGTGGCACCCAAAAGTCTCAAATTTCTCTCAATGAGATTAGAAGCCTCTTCGAGTTTCAAATCACGATTTTGGATGGAAGTGGAGGCCCGATGGTACAAAGACTTCCATTCCTAAAAAACAAATGATTTTAAGAACGATGTTGTTAATAATTTATTAATAAAAATCGATGAAATAAATACCTCATAGAATTGAGGAGAAATTTCAGCAACAGCACAGCAAAGAGTTCTTAGCCCTTGAGTGGCAAATTCTTCCAAATGGCACTGGGTCTGCGATTTGATCACTTCGGAATTGAGCGTTGATGAGAGGCGCTCGTAAATCATTGAATCAGCTCCCTTAAAAACAGACGATTAATTTCTAATCTTTCCATTCAAAATCAAATAAAGCAGAATATTATATCCAGAATATAATTTGGTTTTGTTAATTAACTCCTCAAATTTAATTGAAGGCCTTAACATACTTTGCAAAAGAGTCGAATTCTTCCATCAGCAGTTCGAACAATGACCGACATTCTCTTTCTAGTCGATGTGAATTCTAAAACATTTAAAATTTCGTAGCGTTGAAGGACGCCAAAAGCGGATATTTCTGCGTATGCGGGAGTTCTGGTCTCAAAGACATAGCCGAGACGGCGAGCTCCATTGACTAGGGCCCTTTCATCGGGCGACGCAGCATGGTAAATGAGTTCTTCGCCACTTCGGTCAGGAATGACCGTGTGACAGACGGAAAGGAGAAGGAGGAAGTCCGCCACGTCGTCTGTTCCAGCCTCGGCAAGGGCGTTGGAGGCCATGAAAAGACGTTCAGGACCGAAGAGCTCTCCGCCCACACTGCACCCTTTGAACTCCATGACATTCCGAGTCAAAGTTCCTGTCTTATCACTGAATACATAGCGGACCTAAATAAATAACATCGATTATAAATAACAATGATTCTAAGTAGTAATTATAAGCATCGTGTCTCGTAATGATAATTAATTCAATGAATTGCCAATACTTGTCCAAGTTCTTCATTGAGATTTGAAGTTCTCGCCGTGGCCGGGGTATCGGTTTCTTCATGGTACATCTCCCGATCCATGTTAATAAACATGGCCTAGAAGGAAAATCGATTCAATGAGCAACAAGTATTTGAACTTTAAAATTTTACTATATACCCTTTATAATATATAAATTTATAATTTGAAAGGTGAGTTGAATATCAATGATGGATAATAAAACGGATAATAAACCTTTTTAAAATGTCATAGATGTTATAATAATTATTAAAATAATTTAAAAGTTAATTAATTTTAACAATTATGGGGGAATTTAGGGAAATTAGATACCTGGATGAATCTGACGACTTCTAAGGTGACTGTTAGAGAAATAGGAATCAAGTTGTTGTAGAGGATGACGAATGTGAGTATGTTGTAAAAGAACCGAGCAACGTGTCCCTCTATTTAAACATTAATTAAGATAAATAAGTTAAATAAATAAATTAGTCAGTTATAATAAATGTGTTATTGAGATTTAAAACCTTTTTCATCTATTCCGAGGTACCACGCATTCACAGCTTCATCTTTGCCTGACCAAATGGCAGAGAAAATTGCTGAAGTAATTGAAACAAAAATTAGAAGTCCAAAGAGAACGAGAATTTGGTTGTTGGTAAGTTTGTCGACTGTAGATCTTTTCAGGGGTGCGGCAGTTGAGTTCTTCATCAACTTTGTTTCATGGCCCGTGTAAACAACTTGGCCAAAAACCCATGTGGTGTTCTGAAGTTTCGCTCCCCGAAGAAGAAGTTGGTCCGGACCCAATGCCAGAGCACTAATATTAAATAACCACCAATTATTAGATTTTTAAAATGAATATTTCAATGTCATTTAGATATTTAATTTTTAAACATACTCTTCTCCCTCCTTTTTAAGCTTTCCTGCAAACTCGTAAAGGTGTCTATTTGGTAATTCGCATTCAAGATGACCTCGAATACCAGCGAGATCTTTTGCATCAAGAAGACCGGCAGTTTCTGGAAGACCCTGACGAATTTTCAGGTTTGTTTCGCCGTCGAGATTTGACGTTTCGATGTAACAGAGACCGGTCGGTTCACTATGAAATAATATTAGAATTAATTATTTTACAACGTTAACTCTTGTTGATATTTCAGACATTATCACTTCTTGTAATAATAATAAAGTTAATTACAAACATATGTTATTAAGTTATTTAGAAATTAATTTCATTATCGCTCACCTTGATGAAAATATTATGAGATCAGCAGGAAAAAAAGTATCGTTAAAAACTTTGACAAAATCTCCCACTCCAACATATCTCCATTTCACTTTTTTCCATGCTCCGTCTTTGAGGACATCAACAGCTCTTTTATTTATCTCCATATCTGCTCGATGTCGTTTCTTAAAAAATAGGACAAAAATATAAAATAAGTATAACATTTAGTAAACGAACAATGAAATAATATAAATCAAATCACTTACCACGTCCTCAATAATTTCCTTCAGGGCTGAAACTGAAAGAATGAAGATCAGAGGCACGAGAGTGGTGTACCTCCCCGTTGGACTCACATCAGGAATTTGCTGTTAACAATGAGATTAAAATTAAAATGTGAATAAATTAAAAATTATATAATTGAACTGGATTGTGAAATTACCTGAAGCAGGGCAATGAATAGGAAGAAGACATTCGAGTACCGTCTGAACTGCTCAAAGAGGAAAGATGGGAGGAAGGACCAGAGACTGTATTTTGCTGTCGATATCCGATTGTCGAGGAACTTCTCCGCTTGAACCCGGCCGATCTGAATGACCCTCGTCTTCCCATCGGCCACCGGCGGAGAGTCTTCGACCGGAAACCCTTCACCATTTGATGAGGCCTCCATTCAGTCAATTAATGATTAAGACCCTCTCATGAGGTTGAATCCAATTCCTCCCAGGACCATCCTACACTAACTTACAAAAAACCTGAAAATACAAAATGAGTCTGAGATGAAGGAACTCAAATTACCATCTAATTGAATGAAAAGGAAAAGGTCTTTCACCAACCTTTTCTCTGAACTTTGAACTTTCTTCAAGAACCTCAAAGTTCAAAGTATGACTTGCGCAGAATTTATCATCTAATAATCCTGCTCCGCCTAATTCTCCGTATGCTTCCAAATCACTATTCCGACCCACATCACGGGCTACGTTATTTATGACGTCATAATCATACATGTCCAAATTAATAGCTAAGTAAATGTACATCTGTCCTGACTTGCTTATATGGACCGGGACCTTGGACCTCATCATTTATATATGTAATCTCATGGTTTATGTACAATGATGGAATTGCCCTACTTTCAAACACCTCGGAATATTTCATGTTGACATTTAGGAAATATGACAGGAATTGATGGGCAAGTAACTCGCCGCTTTTATACTTCGCTTTCAAAGCAACACTTAACTAATTATATATAGCAGTGGTTTCATTTTATTGGAAAGCGTCTTTTATATTTTGGAATTGTCGGATGGCGAGATCTTCAGGAAGATCGAAATGAATTGATGAAAGTTTGTCAAGTGACCGGAACGCGTCTTCAAAACCTATTTTAGTACAAAATAGAAATTAAATGCTCATGAAATAATAATTATCATCCAATTGTTAATTAACCTCACCTGTTTTCACAACATAACTCCATGGCTCATAAAGATATTCAATGAGCCCTTGGCATCTCACAATGAGTCTCATCCACACCACCAACTTTCTCTCACTGCAAAGCCAATTAAATATTTTTTTAAGTCTTACCTATCTGTAGTTATATTTAAGCCTATAAAGGAATATATATATAATATTGGTTCAAAGGTTTTAAATTGGTGCGTACTTGAGTCCAGAACAAACAAATGCTTTGAAATGAGAGTCGGGGCTTCGTTTGTAACGACTGTGGCTTGTAATGATGTTGTCAATCGTACTCAAAAGGAGCTTCGAGAAAGATAATACAAATTTTAATTCTCCCATCTTTGTTTAAAGTGAATAAATAATAAAATGTTAACATTACTTGTTTGTTCGTAATCGCAGTCGACCCCACAATGTCTAAATTGAAGCTTTGAGAAAGTTTCCTTGCCGGAGTGGAATTGTACATATCTCCATTTTTCACATGATAATATTTGAGAATAAGATCCCAAGCTGAGATTTCACTTTTTCTGGATCCAACACGATTTTGAAAACATGACACGAAGGGGACTAAACTTTGACTCTGCCCAACCTGAATAAGAAAGTACATTAGAGAACAAATTGTCACTGTAACATTAACATTTTTGATATTAAAACTAAACAGTAAATTGCCTTTATTTATATATAATATGTAAAGGTATATAGTATACTATATTATAATATTATATATGAACAAAAAATGTTGAGGTTTTTTGTGCCTCTTGTAAGAAGGTTTTTTTTACTAAAATTTGGAATTAGGTAAAAAAATAATTAGGCACTTTGTATATTAGGGACATGTAAATATGAGGCCAGTTTACATCGCCCTATTTTATAGGAAGTGCCGGGCCTCAAAGTTTTTTTCATACACAATACTTTATTCTATATGTATGGTAAATATATTTGTATATCATAAAGATAGTCAATATTCAATACTTACGTGAATGAGTCCGTGTTGGAAAAGGTTTGCGATAGCATTTGTAAGATCTTTTCTCACAGCAGCGGTCAGGGCTTGATTGCAAGCTACTGAAGGAACATCTTCTGAATCTGATGTGTATTCTCCATCCGCTGGAGTCCCAACGTCCAAAGCCAATTTGTACACTCGGTTGATTGCAACTTCAAGTTTTGCCCTCAAATCCCTGTCAATTCAATAAATCCGCTTGTCAAGTTTGTATATACCCGTAATTATCATTTTTGACCTTATTGATTAAAACATTAATTATACCCCCAATGATTTCCTTTGTGACTCTTCTTCAGAGTGTTCATTCGAAATTGAGAAGATGAAGAACAGCCGAACTGAGCGACCGCAAACATTTGCACAAGTGTCAGAGCTTTTTTCATCATTTGAATTGTCTTTGCTCTTAGCTATACAAATAAACAAATTATGAATTCAATACATATTAATAGAAGTATTAAAATTATCAATCCAATCCTGGATTGGAAACTTTACTTCTTCCTCATGATGACCCTGATGTTTAGTTGGAGATCCATGTTTAGGGCAAGCACAGGTACATCCACCGTCCCAAGTTCCCTCTCCATGAAGGTACTTGATGAATCGTTCAAGATCAGATATTTGAGTTTTCAATTGACTCACAAGTTCATCTTTCATTTTTAGAGGACTCACAAGCTAGATGAAGCAAATTAGCGTTAAATATCATACTCTATCAATTATCAATTCTAATTAATATGTAATTTAATAAGCTATCAAAGGGAAAGATTAATTTTAGTAAATGAACCTCATCAATAGCTTGTTCCACTTCTAATTTGAGATCTTCATTGCTGAGCTTTTCAAGCTCGTCGACATTCAAGTTAAGTCTTTCCTTCAATTGATCTGAAAGGAATCAAAAGATTCAATACAAAATGCGCATTATGTCTATATATTATATTGGTTATCACTATTTTCAATAGAGACTCATTCGGTCGGCCATTTCGTTCACTCAAAAGTTATTGAATGAAAGAAAGAGTCCTTTCACTCTTTAATTGTGCGGAATAAGGTAATTTATTTGGAATGAAAAGTCTTTATTACCAACAACGAGCTGATGCCTTTCAAGTATAACGCTTTGAGGTAGTCCAGCGTCTCCAGTCTCATAAGCATATGACTCAAGCTCTTCCAGCTGCCGTTTGAGCTGTCGAATCAACTCATTTTGCTTCTCCTTTTGGATTTCCATCTTCTCTTTAATTTCATCTTCTTTGAAGTCTCCGAGTCTTTCAGTGAGGGCCGAGGGAAGCCCGCGGAATGCAAAATCTTCAAGGTCTTTCAAAAGGCTTTCTTTCTCTTCTCCGGGCGCATCAACGATCTGCTGAACGCGAAACTGAACCTAAAGATTCACAGAGGATTAAAATAATCTTGAAATCGAATCACGCCTAAGGAAATGCCCCAAATAATCTTTTAACCCAATCACCGCCTTTTCAATTCCCATTCAATTTGGATTTGAGAATTTGGGAAAAGGCATTTACCTGTGCAAAGTGGGTTGTTAAGGCCATGAGAGCCATCGTGAGCTCCTCGTGCTCCTCTTTCATCTTCTTCATCTCGACCGGATTTTCACTGCAAGGGGAATTGGAATTAGACAATCTGTTGAAATTCTATTCCCGTCATCACTAATATGTATTGATTGGCCATTAAATTGGCAGCATAATAATATTATCCTTAATGTTACCAGCATATTTCCCAAATATTAATGCTTAAATGTACAAGATTTTAATTTCTAATCCCGAGTAACATATTGAGGTCTACTATTCATTAGAATGTGTCGATGATTGCAGAGTGGGGATTTGGCTTACAGGTCTGGTGGTTTGCAGGATGGACCATCTTTGTCAGCGTCGGCTGCCCCCAAAGGGGCGAATCTTTCAGGCCGTGTGGTCTCAAAGGCCTCCCAGTCCTCCCCGTCATAGAAGGGCTCAAGTGAAGGTTCGCTCATGACGGAGGCCCCAGAACAACTGCGGACGTCAGAAGAGGTGTGGGAGGGACTCCGTCGACCGATCGATATTTCCTTCAACATCTGCTCAAACTACGCTCACACGTTGCACCACACACATTTGAGACCTATCGCAAACCACATCCACAAGAACAATACATCATTCAACATAATATTGATAAATCTTCTATAATCGAACATATTGTAAATAAGAAGGAAAAGTATTGGAAATGAAACCACGCATCAAAATTATTACCCCTCTTACATTCTATTTGTATTAATTGAGCAAGCCTATATCTATATATGCTACAATTCTAACGATTTAGTCAGTATAGCGTCAATTGCGTGTGAACGTCTTTGAAATTGCATGATCGCACTTAAATGATTTTAACATTGAATAAGATATAAAAGATATATGAGATACGGAAGCAATTAAAATAAATTACCTATTTATAGAGTATTATAATATATATAAGATGTTATATGTTAGTATGTTACACCTTCATACATAAATACGATTAATGCAATAATGATGTCCAACTTAATTAAAAATATGGTTATTGAAATTTCGATCGTGAAAACCATGAAAATAAATACATTTTACATAAGTCATCATAACAGAATTCTTTTATTGAAAAGATAAATGTATAAAAATGGAATTACAAAATCAACATTTCAAATATATTTAATATTATATTCATGATCAAAGAATTAATAATTTTATATTAGTATGAAGTAATTCATATTACAAAACAAGTGTGCCTACCTATATTTACATAAATTATTTAGGTGGATTATAATTTAAATTAGTCATTGCTGAATCCAAATATTTTCAATGTTCCGGAATCTCTTTCTCTTTCATATTTATCTTTATCGTCACAAGCGTAAGCTAAAAGGTTCTTTTTGGGATGCCAGGCGACTGTGAACGTAGGTGAGTCGACGGGAATATCACAAACCTAAAAGATATAACATATTAGGTTAGGTTATTAGTTATTGCCAATAACTATCTTATTGGTTAAGATTCTAAATATTTAAATATACTTAACGATGTTTAAGTATAAATTAAACTCCAACCTTTTCCCCAGTTTCAGTGTGGGCAATGTCAATGTTGAGATCTTCGGAGGCGGAAGCAAGAAGACTTCCGTCGTGATTGAAGCTAATTGCCCTTACTGGCCAATCCAATCTCGTAAAGGTCCGCACACAAGCCAAATCTTTGACATTCCAAAGAGAGACTACAGCATCGGCAGATCCAACAGCAAATGTGTCGCCATTGGGACTAAACTCGATACAAATGCAATTTGCTGGGTGGGCTTGCAAAACGTGTTCAAGAGTCATCTCAGGATAACTATAAGTTACAAAAATTATTTTAAAATCCTTATTTTTTATCCAAGGGTTATGGATATCCATGATGCTCTTCGCTTTTAAGTATTTAATAAAATCAAAATATTAAATATCATTTAAATTAATAAGTATTTAGTTAAGGTCAAAAACGTACTTGTGGATACAAATGCATCCGAGGCCATTGGTGAGGAAAAAAAGATTAGAGGACGGATTCCAACAGATTTCATTGACTTCAAATTTATAAGCTTCCTCACTCTTGATCTTTCCCATTCTCACATCAATGAAGGTAATGAGATCTTCTTTGTTCCCAACAGCAATCGTCTTCCCGTCCGGGGCCCAGGCAATATTGATGTTTTCTCCTTTTGTGCCAATCGTGTCCACGGATTTCTGCGCCCTTGCATCCCATATTTTGACGCTCTTGTCGACACTCGCCGTTCCAAGGAGGTCCGTGTGTGAGGGATGCCAGCAAAGCTGGTCTACGGAATCCGAATGTCCCCGGAATACATGTTCCTGCCTCTGGAAGGGAATCAATAAAATTCGTTTAGAGCATTTCTCAAGCGGTTAGTCCGAATAAGGAAGAAACATGGGTGAGGAGTATTAACGTTATGAATACTAAGCTATTTTTATTAGTTATTAGCAATACTCATTTTGGGAGTTCATAATTGAAGAATGATCATTAGAATTCATATGGCATAAATATAAATGTGTGGATTAAAGAGGGGTGTTGAACAAGTCGGGTCATTTTCCACCTCCCCGCATCGAATAATTATGGGGAGGGGAGGGGTTTGAGGAGGAAACTCCACACGCGATCCGAATTCGGTTCAGTCGAGTTCCGCGTAGTCTCAATGAGGTTCCTCGACGAGATTCGGTTCTCATGATTGCAGAAGAAGGGTACCTTCGACCGCCAAGACTCCCCAAGTAAGTTCCCTTCGTCTTCCTCTCCCCCCCCCCCCCCCACTACCAGGCCAAGAGACATTGAGGAATTCTTACAAGTTTCTCCTTCTCGAGTTGGAAAATGCACACAGTTCGGTCGAAAGAGCCGGACGCGAGCCTTTTCCCGTCCGCGTTCCAGTCCACAGTGTGGATCTTGGACGAATGACCAGTGTACTCCTTCACCCGGTTGTTCTTCTTGAAATGGTCCTGGTAGTCCAGGAGCGAGGTGACGACCGGCGGACCCATCGAGTCCAATGACACAACTTGGTCGGACTCCCAATTTGGGACCTTGTGGGTCGCTGGAGAAAGGGAGATATCACAAGTCCATCTCGCCCCACCCTCCTTTCCATCAACACGCAAAATTGTCATAAAGTGGACAACCACGACCCCACTTCACCAAATAATATATTATGATGAAATATACATATATATATTCACATTATGATCCCTTTATTTCAAAACCCTTTTTCAAATGCGTTTCACATTGGGCCTACTCAATCTCAGTTAATGCGAAGGACTAGTATTTACTTTTATATTTATTTTACTAATTTAGATCACTTCATTTTTACTTTTCTCAATTATTTTATTTTCACTAAATGACCAAAATCCTTCAAGGGGTCAGAAACCGAAGGAAGAACCCGAAAATGCGGAGAAACCAAAGGTGCCGTCGTTTACTGCTGCCCAAACACTATTTGAAAAAAAGGATGAAGAAATCGCTTTCAAAATTGGAGGAGAACCCGTTGTACAAAAGTTTGATCCAGGTACAACTATTAATTAGGAACCAGTAATTCCTTTACATTCTCCATCTTTGATCTTTTACATTACATTTTAATTTTTCTTTAATAACTAGCGTATGAATAACTATAAAATATAGTGTGTACAGCCCGCATAGAAGAATGCGCGCTCCCTGGTTTGATAACTTTCCTTCTTTTATCTCCTCTTTATTTCTCATTCTCACCAATGAATCTTTTTTAATTATTTTAAATGGGGAAAGGTAAAGTGACACCACAAGAGTTAGTAAACTTAATAAGAATAAAATTTTTAGAAAATAAATCAGTTAACGATATTAAAAATGACTTTTGTAACCTTGTCGCTAAAAGAACGATCCAAAGTATAATTTTTAAAATTAAAAATGGCATTGAGTTGGCTCCGAAACGGAAATTTGGCAGACAGTTCAAGACAAAGAAAAGGGAAGATGGTGAATTAATAAAGATAATTAGCAAAAATTGAATTTCTACGTTTGACGCCATTGCAAAAATCTGGAGTGAGTGGAAATCGGAAAAGAAGTCTCCGCAGACACGGCACGAAGAAGAGAAAATTTACTCTGATACAGATCGTTTAAACCAAAGAAAAAGCCTTTTCTTACTGAGAAAATGAAGGAAAAGCGGTTAAATGGGCTGAAGACTATCGACGATGGACTGATGATGAATGGAATGAAGTTATTTGGTCTGATGAATCCCCATTTCTTTTATTTGAAGGGAACTCTGCTTCAAGAGTAATAAGGAAAAAGGTATTTTTGAATTTTGCGCTTCGCTTTAGCTAATTAGTAGAATTGTAAAATTAATTTCTTGCTTTATGCTTAAATTGCTTATTGCTTAAGGGAGAAGAATTTCATCCAAATTGCTTAAACCCTAAAGTAAAGCATCCTAAAGTGGTGATGGTGTGGGGCGCAATGAGCAGCCGAGGCGTTGGAGATCTCAAGTTTATTGAAGGAACAATTAAGCAAACGGATTATCAGGAAATCCTTCAAACCCATCTTATTCCTTCAATTCCGAAGCTTGCTCCCAGTGGCAAATTTGTCTTTCAACAGTATGGGGCCCCCCACACACTGCCAAAACGACGAATAAGTGGTTAAAAGATCACAAAATTAATGTCATGGACTGGTCCCCGAGCAGTCCTGATATGAATATGATAGAGTCCCTATGGGGAATCTTGAAAGACGTGAGACGACACAATCCCACAAATGTTGAAGATTTGAGGAAAATTCTACAGGATGAGTGGAACAAGATTACTCCTAAAAAATCTGCCAAGAATTGGTTTCTTCAATGCGCCAGAGGGTTCGGGATTCAATTAAAGCAAAAGGAGATAGCACCAAATTTTAATATCAAATCTTTTTATATATTCTTCTATAATATAATTTAGCAATTAAAATTATATTTGATATAATCAAATATGTACAAAGTTTTATTTGTATTTATATTCTTTTTTTTAAACAAAATAAACTGCAAAAATCTAAATAATTACCTATTACTTAAAAATGGAAGGAAATTGGAGCGCGCATTCTTCTATGCGGTTGGGTTGTTTGTATTTAACGATGTGTTTATATGATGCACAGGAACTGCTGTAATTCAACCAACTTCAACTGTTGAAATTTCAATTTCTTGCAGGTAACAGGAGTGTTTATATTTTATATAAAAGTTGAGAACCAAGTCTTTGTATTCAATTCTATCCTAAATCATGATCTTGTTCTTTTCGTTTATAGAGATCTATTAAATCGAGACCTTTTATCAAAATCGGACCCGCTGTGTGTTGGTGAGAATCCAAATTAATAAAACAATTAATACAAAATAAATTCAACACATTGGTAAGGTATTAACTTTTATTTTAAATATATAGTTTGTATACACAAATGTATCTAAAGATCATTTAATTATTCACCTCAAATGACCATAAATAATAATAATAAGTTATGATCATTATTATTGTTAATATTATTACATAGCGAGGAAACTCTATTTCCACAGTTTATCATCGTCCTCCGGGAGCGAGTCACTGGATTGAACTTCTTAGAACAGAAACAATAAAAGACAGGTGAATATGAGACCCTTTTATCCTCAACATTATCCAGGCCTAATATTATATCAATTCTAAACTTTAGAAGTGTTAGTTTTTAGTTTTAAATAATATGTCAATTATTGTTCAACAGCCTCAATCCAGATTTCGCTGCCAAAGTAAGGAACTTGGATCTAAAATACGGGGTTTGAATATATTCGTGGGATGTATATATATTTGGTCCTAGGTGACGATTGAGTATCGATTTGAGGAGCAACAAGTAATGAGGTTTGAAGTGTACGACATTGACAACCCTGCCCCAACCCTCTCAGCCCAAGACTTTCTGGGAGCGGTGGAATGCACTTTGGCTCAAATTGTTGCTGCCGGGTCTGCATCTGGTCTTTCTCTTCCATTGCACCAAGCGACGCTCATGCTCTCATCACCCTCAAAAGACGGAAAGGAAAAAACTGCTGGTACAAACACCCTTGCAGTCATTCCAATTCAATCACGGTTCAAATAACAATACAATTCTATTAAATTTCATTAGGGATGATTATTCTGCTTGCGGAAGAACTGGCTTCTCTAAAGGACGAAGTAAATTCATATGAACATTATATATACATATATGGTATTATATATATAAAAGTGTCCCTCAATCCAAATATTAATAAATAAGGTCACGTACAAACTTGGAGGTCGTATGATGGGGACCAACTGGTGTTGCATATTCCCGCCCAAAACATATTTCGTCATTTCTAAGGCCAATCCCGCAGGAGGTTTCGTTGTCACTCACCGGTCAGAGGTGGCAAAAGGAAGAGATCCAACTTGGTCGCCTGTAACGGTAATTATTATTTACGATTATGATCCATTATTTCATTCGTCCCGATTAAAATTAAAAAAAACCATCCGGTTTCTCTACACCTAACGATTCATCATAAATATTCGATATCATTTTTAATCAAATTGTCCAAAATACGGAGCAATCCGATCTTTTGATGAGACGGGTAAATTGCAAATAGCTAAAAACTTCTCCACTTTTATCATATGAGATTTGTTCAAATTAGCATTTGCCCGATTTAAATTCTTTCGATTAAGACCTTAAGAATTAATTGAAAATGAAATTTTGGTTAAAACTTCACCTAAGATTGGAAATCTTAAACATATTTCATTAAAAATAATACGTAATAGATGCGTATTTTATCGGACATGTTAAATTCCACTTCATTAGAAGGGCGTTAAGAATATTGGGGAATATTTAGAAAAATTAACATCAGAACTTAATTGTCATATATCCAGCTTTAATTTGACATATTACTTATTGAAAAAAAGTTGATAATTTTTTTTTAAATTTACTTTGATTTTGTAACACTTTTCGTGCTCCACCGAGTATACCTATTATACAATGTAGTCGCATATCAATTTAGTTATTTTACCTTATTACACCGTTTTAATTTGAGCTTATAATTAGGTATGTAATTTTAATTTTCATTCCGTTTTTGCTCATTAATTAATTGATCTTTGATTTAAAGGTAACGTTGCGGAGTTTATGTAATGGTGATAAAGATCGAGTCTTAAGGATCGAATGTTTTGAAATTAAATTGGGAGGAGGCCATGGTTCCATTGGTTTTTGTCTCACTTCTCTCAACAAAATGATTGCTCTTGTAAATGGGATAAGATCTATTAAATTGACTCCAGACGACCCAAGCGTAAATAAAAAATAAGTCGTTAAAAATTACATGAATTATATTCATCTTCATTATGGAGGCTCAATATAATTAAATAATGCGGACAAGAGAACGTGGAATTTAAGCACACGTTTAAGATGCTTTAAAGTTACATTGTTCACAACATGCTAAAATTATATTTTTATTAGATAATTCCTGGAACAATTGTTGTGGAAACTTGCAAAGTGTCGCCAATCTACACGTTTCTCGACTATATACAAACTGGAACTCAGATTCATTGTTGTTTTGCCATTGATTTCACATGTAAGAATAAGAATTTGATTTATATAGATATTTATATAGGTAGTTAAAGTTTTTTAATCATGAGTTAATTCCTTCCTAATCCTACAATTTTCATTGGCTCTTTAAGCTTCTAATGGAGATCCAAAGGTAAGTTTTAAACGGACAATTGTTCCTATTTTTACTAAATGTGTTCTGACTCAAGGATCCTTGTTCCCTTCATTATTTCTCAACTTCCTCAAACCAACCGAATCCTTATGAACAAGCAATTCAAGCTGTCGGACGAATCGTTCAAGATTACGATGATGGGAAGCTTTTTCCAGTGTATGGTTTTGGAGCTCGCATTCCCCCCAATGGGGCAGTATCACACAACTTCTTTGTTACTCTTACGGATGCTGGCTACTGTTACGGGATTCCCGGGGTTTTAGAAGGTTACAGGTAGAACGCTTTTAGTGATAATATATACTTATATTTGTACAATGATCTTATGTTATTGAAAATTACGATTTGTAGATTTATTAATATTTGCATTTTATCAGTCATTTTATAATATTTCCAATTAATAGAAACTGCATTCGTCGTATTCAACTTTATGGGCCAACAAATTTTGCTCCTGTTATCAAACACGTCGCTGATCTTGCATCTCAGAATCAAAATGGAGAGCATTATTTTATTTTATTGATCATTACAGACGGAGTGATCACGGACATGCCACAAGCAAAAGAAGTAAGTTATTTATTATATACAATTCTACATATTGTTAGATATCCTTATTACGCGTTAATTTAAAGAAATCGATGATGAATGCTATTATCGATCTTAATTGTTAAAATATTACATAGGCAATCATTGATGCAAGTACAATGCCAGTGTCAATTATCATCGTAGGAGTCGGTGGTGCTGATTATGAGGTTTTAAAATGGCTTAATTATCATTTATTTTTTTTGTATTTTGTCAAAAATGAATTACCTATAAAAGATTCTTAAAGGATTATTTATTCAGGCAATGGAGGAACTTGATGGGGACGCGGTGAGGATTACAATTAACAGGAAAGTGGCAGCAAGAGACATAGTTCAATTTGTTCCATACAGGTAATACCTCGATAAAAAGAATGTAATTAAAAAGTAGACAATTTTGTATTTACTGTTGTTAGTAAAGATTCATTATATTTCAATAGGGACGCGTATTCCTGGATGTCTTCTACAATCGGCCCTGGAACCAAATCAGAAGATGAAGGCCAAGACGCTGATCCGGCTCTCAGAAAAGCCAGAAATGATGCCACTCACAAAATGGCCCAAGTCAAATTGGCCCAAGAAGTTCTTGGTATGAAACCCATCACTATGGAAAAATGTCAATTACTAATATATGTAATCTAGATCACCGCTATTGGTATAATGGAATCCCTTATAATCACTTGTGCACTTTGTTATAATATATTATCATTTTTTAATGGTTGTTTAGCCGAGATTCCTGACCAGCTCACTGGGTATATGAAGAGCAAAGGAATTTTTCCAAATACAGATAACAAGGGTGAAAAGGGCGAAAAGGAGAGCACACTTAACACAAACAAAGGTGAGAAAGGAAGTGAAACGAACTCAAAAAATGGAACTAATGAAAAGTAATTAATTAATATGTCAAATTGTTTAATTCCTTCATTTGTTGAAAATAATAAAAACGAAAGGAATATTGATAATAATAGGTAAGTATGATCCATGCATATTATGTATTTCAATTTATGCACTGTATGTAAACTTTTACATATACCCATACCAAATTACTAATTACTAAATTATTAAATGTAAACATTAAGTTTTTAAATTAATGAATATATAACAGAATTTAAATTTAATTAATCATTACTTCTCATACTAATTTCGATTTGTAAAAGCTACTTAAAATTTTCTGTGAAATTGACATTGAAAAAGCCAATTATATTTTTTGAATTTTTAAAATAATTATTTGTTTATTTACATCTACTCAAAGTAGGTGTACTGGGGACTGACTAAAGTGCCACCCTTTGCCACCCCCTATTTTTATTGTACGAAAATGACCGCCTTGACCTACTGATCACGAAAACACTTTGCCACCCCCGGGTATTTTCACCCGTTTCGGAGTTACAGACAAAATACCGTAAACACGCCCATTAAAACACTTTTTCACTTGCCACCCACTTGTAACTTTTTAATGAGCCTTGCCACCCCCTATTTTTATTACATAAAAATGACCGCCTTGAATTCCCGAACAAGAATGCCTTTTGCCACCCCCTGGTATTTTCACCCGTTTCTGAGTTACAGGGGTGGCAGGTGAAAAATGCAGTTTTGGGGGCGTGGTTATTGTTTTTCGGACTGTAACTCCGGTCCGAGTTACGAGGCGGTCATTTTCGTACAACAAAAATAGGGGGTGGCACAGGGTGGCACTTTAGTCAGTCCCGGTGTACTGTGTACCAATTGCCAATGATCAATGAATGATGCCAAGTATATTGCTTATAATATTACATTTATCCCCCAATGAAATAAATTCTTTTTCAATTTTAATGTTTTTCATTACTTTTTGCATAAAAATACATAGGTAATAAGTAGATAGGTTCCCTACAGTATAATCGAATCACAAGTATGATTAATGATGCCGAGTTCCCGGAAACGCTCCAACATAAAATAAGGTGTGTGGACTCATAACTCGAGAGGTAGTTTTACGAATATATCTGGCATATTACGATAATAAAAGCCATTAACCACATACATTTGCTATGTCTCGGTAAAGGAATTCAAGTGCTCACGGATGGTGTGGTTCAACGGACAGCTCACGTCAATGAAGTAACATTGGTCCTCGTGCTAAAGAATGTTGAATTCGGACAAGTCGGAGTGAACAAGATCAAATTGTTTATAAAGCGGTGCATCACCTGGATTAAAACAAAATTATATCGTTAATTTTCAATCTTTATACATGAAAGAATAACAATTTATGCCTTTATCAAAGAATAGAATAAAATGAATTTAAATTGATTGCATTACAGCCAATTTACAGGTAACACTATATAATGCATCATATAGCTGTATTATACTCTTAATTAATATATTAATGTAATTTACTTGATTAAAATTTTGTATTTTTTGTTTATATAGATTTGACAAGTTTTATTACCAGTGTGTGTTGGATCCAATAAAATTACTCAAAAGAGATGTGGACCATGACAATCAAAAAAATGCTTCCTCCTTCAAATTACAAGTGGAAAAAAGTGGTTCAAATCCTAGAGCTATCCATTAAAATTACTGGTCATTGAAAATATATAATTATTTAATTTAACAAATGTATAATTAATTTTTTAAAATTTAGGTCCGAGCAATAGAAAAGTTGCAACTGAGAACAAACAATATGGACCAAAGGCAAAAGAATCATTGCTGAAACTTTTTTCAATGTGGCAAGAATAATTAGTAATTTGACAGTCGCCAATGACGATCAGTATTTCGTATTTGAAGATTCACTCTACCAATTGTTTTGCTTGAAATAATTCTTTAGTGGATCTGAAGAAATCAAAAGGTTCTTTGTCCCAAGTGAAAATACACAAAAGCCGTCAAATTTCCGACCCGCCAAAAATTTATCTGCCAAATGGAATAGTTCCTTTTCACGAGTTCACTATATATTATTGTAAGAATGTTGGACAAAATTCATTTTCTACGTGTACCATATTTAACTTTGCCTGGAATGTCTTGATACTTGTTTAATGATGAGTCCACATGCTTAAGAATTAGTAATACACCATGAGATTTATTCGTTCTTTGAGGGTTCGATTCGAGGAGGAATGAGTTCCATTCGTGGAGCGCGTTATGGAAAACAAATAATATATATATAGGAGACGTTTACGATCCCTCAAAACCTAACTCCTATGTTAGTTACGTCAATTATTCCTTCCTTTACGGAGGATTTTGAATTGTTCAAAAACGTTGCTTATGTTCAAAGTCTAAACCCATTAGGAGATTATGGATATTACATTGAGGCTGATTTTACTTTCCAACAAGAAACTTATGATTATTTTAAAGAATATTCTCTTGCTCAATACCATTATGAGGTTCAATTTGATAAGAGAATTTAGAAAACCGATAAAGCAAAACAGAAATTAATTGCTGATTTGAACGACCGAAAGAATTACGTATCACATTATAGAAACTTTCAACAAGTTTGGGTTTAGTTTGTACTTCTGGCATGAATTCGAATTTCACTTAGAGAGGGTTAGAACCATTGGATTGTTTATAATTATATGAATATTAGATATATCAGTCCATTTTACAAACTTATGAAGCTGATATTACATAATCAAAACATGTAATCATAAACAAACACAGTTTCATTAGTTTGTGAAATGAATTTTAGTAGGTATAACTTCCACTTCATTTAACATTTCATTAATTGAAAGTCATAAAAGAATAATTGACTGTTGAACTTTGGATATTAAACTTATTGACCAAAAATAAGATCATGATTAAAGAAGACTCCATTAACCAAATAACAAAATTTTCTTAGGAATATTCATTCCAATTAATCTAGAATTCAAATAGGAAAGAGTATTAACATATTGAAGGAGATGAGGGGCTTTGGGGGACATGTGAGCCCCGGGAAGGAGAAGTAAGTAATTGTGCAATTTAGTCATTATCTTTTAGATATTGCGCAATCATGGCATCAATTATTCATTTCAAAAAATCGAAATGGATTTACTTGGTTGGAATTGAAAAAATCTTTTATTAAAGCATTTCGTCTCCATCCTCACACTTGTCAATTCAGCAGCAATTGGAAAGTTGGAAACAAACACTAAGTGAGAGTGTCGAGAGTTATGTATACCAAATGGAAATATTATTGTCGAGATATGACCCAAAAATAAGTGAGAAACGTAAAATTGAATACATAATAGAAGGAATGTTGCCCCGATACATCCCATATATAACCCAAGGGATACCAAAGACAATTTCTCAACTTTTGGAGATTATGCGTTAGTTAATTGGTTAATTGGTTAATATATTGATATATCCTTCAAAATCACCCGACTTTGCCTGATTTTTTAAGCCAAAGTTTAACATCGCTATAAATATGATTATTACGCATTAAATAATTGCAATTAGGCAAATTTTCTTGAATTGATTTTACAATAGCTTTTTCATGATCAGTAATTATTGGTATGTCAGATGCATATTTTTCTAGTTTCAATAGACGACATTGTGATACCTCCAAAACGAATCATGAACCGCAAAATCCTTTTTTGATGAATGCAAAAAAGAACAGGAAAAATAGGATCACCTTCAAGTTCCACATTAAGCATCACAAGAGAGCTCAGATAGAAATCTCCTAAAAAAAATGAAATGAATAAACTAAACAACAAATAATTATAATTAAATGGTAACATTCAATTACCGTTAATTATTTGTTTCGAAAAAAACATTTTAATAATTTAATTATTAATTGCAGAAATAATATAAAATTCAATCTAAATGAAGTATCAATTATAAACAATAAATCATTGGAATAAAAGTATTAAATGATTTAAAAAATATTTTTTTATTTAATAATTAAAGTAATACATGTATAAATTAATAAGTTAAAAATACATTTAAACATGTTACCAATTAAAATATATATTTACATAAATTATATGAAAGCTGAAATATAAAAATAATATATAAATATAAAAAAGATGATTTACCCATTTCATAAGTTGAATCATAAGATATTAATTGAGGTAATGATTTATCATTCGCACTTCTCTTCAAAAGACGGTTTGCTAGTGCAACGACACATACAACACCAGGCCAAGTGCAATTTGCAAATATAATCTATTATTGCAGTCTCGGCCAATAATTGTAAATCATAAATTTCATCCCCTGTTTTGGAAATTAAAAAAAATTATTTTCTTATTCATTAAAATAAAAATGATAAAATGATAAAATTAATAATAATAATAATAAATACACCAACGAGCAATTGAATAGGAACACAGTAAAACTAAACCTAGATAGTTAATGTGGCTAATTTAAATATCGGCATGTAGCCTATTAAGATTCTCATTGACCATATAACTAAGGAAAAATCTTAAATTTAAAATCTTATTCGTATTTTCAAAAGTGTAATGTAATTGTAAGTTTTCGCATCAGTCATTCGAATAGGAACTTTCACTTTCACCACTTTGATCTTAATAAACCACGCAATTAAAAGGTAATTACAAAAATTATTATATTTAATCTGGTATCAGAAAGCACAATTCATTAAAATAAAAACAATTGAAGCACTTTGTGAGGCCAAGAATGTAAAATAAATTCACTTTTGTAGAATGGACCGTCAGAAGCGTCTGAGCCTCGAAGAACGTGGCCGTATTGGCAGATTGCTGAATGAAGGGCTTTCAATTAAGCAGATT